>MJUU01048015.1:31097-51157 GCA_002080025.1 Modiolus philippinarum | reverse complement strand
ACCAATTTTTGAACTGTATTTAAAGTCTGATCATGTTTTACCATATGTCTTTGTTGGACTTTTTTTGACAAAAAAACATTCTTGCTAAGGACTACTTTTGACAATGTTGAATTTTCCCGCCTTATTTGGTGGTCATTTTGAAAATGGCGGTCAATGTACAATTTTGAACGCCGGTTTTGAAGTCGCAACATCAATATCTATTAGGAAAACAAATTTCATTGAAATGAAAGGTCGTGCATAGCACGATACTTGGCAATCACCATTATCTGGTAAACGTTAGGAAACATGCATTCTGATCAAGAAAAAAAATCTCTTTCTGGTAACGATTTTATCATTGAATTATATAAATGGCACATTCATTTTTCCATATTTTATTTTTATCGACACGTACTCTTTTCTATCAAACATTGAATTAAAGATTTGCTGTTTAAAAGTATTAAAGAATTGTATGTAATTTTACAACTGGTTATGGAGATTTGTTTTGTAATTATAATTACAAATGACATTTTTTACAGATAAAAGAATTTCTTATGAATTTAAAGACAAGCTTGTGATGATCAACAAATGTTAAAATAAGTATTTTATCATGTTTTTAACATTCTTTCTCAAACACATAATGTCATTATTCTAGGTGTCAATAATTTAATGGTTTGTAAAGCGAAGTTTGACTCTGTCGCTAGAGTATAATAACATTTATATGTTGAGAGACATCCGATAAGAGATGCATTTTTCTGCATGTGTGTAACATTACACATCGCCTACACTTCCAGGTATTTATAAATAGACTGGAAGAGTCGGTTATTTATAGAACAGTGACTGTCGCTTACGTTACAGAAAAGAAATAAAAATAAAATTACCCATTTTGCGAAAATGACCACAATTTACGATCTCAGCATAATTTGTCATTAGTTCAGTGATAGCGATAACTGTATACACTTTCACTTTGAAGATAATTTTTGCTGTTTTCTCAAACATAAAGGCTAAAAATTTTTGTGACCAATCAATATACTTGGCATCACTTACGTGATTGCCAAGTGATCAGACAATGTTGAATTTTCCCGCCTTTTTTGTCAGCCATTTTGAAAATGGCAGTCAATGAACAATTTTTAACATCAGTTTTGAAGCTGCGACATCAATACCTATTTGGAAATCAAATTTCATTGAAATCGGACAATGTTGAATTTTCCCGCCTTTTTTTGGCGGCCATTTTGAAAATGGCGATCAACGAAAAATTTTCAACACCGGTTTTGAAGTCACAACATCAATTTCTATTTGGAAACCAATTTTTATTGAAATCGGACAATGTTGCATTTTCCCGCCTTTTTTTGGCGGCCATTTTGAAAATGGCGATCAACAAACAATTTTCAACACCAGTTTTGAAGTCGCCACAGCATGGCAAACATTTCATCAATTTACACTTAACCTTCATCTTCTATAGTTTTGGAAATTAAAGACGAAAAATACAAAAAAATTTAAAATTTGGTGAAAAAAGGGCAATAACTCCTACAAAGGGTTTCTGATTTTCTTCAAAATTTCAGGTGGATAGATCTTGATATGCTGAACATTTTATCAATCAAAGTTGACCTCTATCTGTTATAGTTTTTATGATAAAAAATTAAAAATATCAAAATTTTGAAAATTTTACGGAAAAAGTGCAATAACTCTTAAGACGGGTTTTCAGATTTCTTCAAAATTGCAGGGCTGATAGATTTTGCCATGCTGACCATTTTTACCCCATGTCAGATTTTTGATATCTGTAACGGTTTTCGAGTTATTTGCAAAATACAGCAATTTACCCCTATGTTCTATTTTTAGTAACAGCAGCCATGTTGTTTGACCCTCGAACTAATCGAACACAATTTTGAAACTGCATACCCTGATGATGATTCAAGCCAAGTTTGGTTACAATTCGCCTAGCAGTTTCAGAGGAGAAGATTTTTGAAATTGTTGACGGACGACGGACGCAAAGTGATGGCAAAAGCTCATATGGCCTTTTAGGCCAGGTGAGCTAAAAACCTTATGTATAAATAACATGCTTTCTTCTTTACCTTTTTTGCTTCTTCTAAATGGCTTTTACAGGGGACGGATCCAGTGTTAATAATCCTGGTATTATGAATAAAATTTTTAATTGGTTACATGTACATTCACACAACACAAATATATAAAGAGAAATCGGACCGATTATTTATCCTTGAAGTTTCTAACTTAGCAGCAGCGTTGAAAGATATGGAATAACGTCATTAACGCTTTCCCGCAAAAATGGACGTAAAATGTGATTTTTCAGAGGTTTTTATGCTATATCTCGAAAAAACGCACGTTAACCCCTAATTTTTATTTCACATTTGAATTCCTTGGTAGAAGCCTTACAACATATTTGAAATTCAGGGAAAAATCAATGTGGGAACCATGACAAAAAAGTTTTCAAAACATACGAATTTTCAGGTTTTAGAACTTAAAAGTTGAAATAAGCAACAAAAAATAAGATATATATAGGAGAAATGAATTAATTTTGATCTCATATAATAGTTTCAGTCTGAAAGATTAACCTACAGAAAAATTTACTTGGCTATCTATAAAAGTAAAAAAGATATACCGATTTGAATTTAGCCCCAAATTTTGCAGTAATTTTAATTTTTACTAAATTTTACCGAATTTCGACGCTTTATATCTCGAAAATTAGTCCGATAAGGTATATATATATTTTTGCATATTTGAAAAGTACGTATCAAAATTGTACAGTACTCAAATTTTCACAAGTTTTTCAATGTAGATCGAAACTGTGTCGTATGCCCTTAAGCAATACACATATATGAATACGGCATGTGTTCGGCACGTGGTAACTTCTTCCCTCAAAATCAGAATCTTGAATGTGCGCTATAATATAATTTGGCGCGCACAATATAATTATCTTGTGTGCACATTATATTATCGTGTTTGCACAACATAATAACCTTGTGCGCAAATGTTTTTTTTTCTTTTTATGTTCCTAGCGGGGCTCCGTTTATACTCTTAATTGTAATGAAAGAATTCAATGTGCATTCTCCAAAATGTCGATCTTAAATGCCCCCTTTTAAAACTAGTTCAACCAACCAAAAAAGGTCAGGATGAATTTTTGTTATCAAAAGTTTCTGATAACTTTTCATTTTAAATCGTTTGTTATCCCTACAAAAACCATATGAGACATTAAGCCAAAAGTATGAAAGTTACAAAAAATGCACACTTTGTTCTGATCTGCCAAACAGGGATTACATCAACCGCAGATAAATAAAAAAATTGTCTAACAGTGAAATAGTTAGTACTGCGCCTACAGATTTAAATATATACATACACACTATTATAAATACACAATGCATAATAAAGTATCTTAAATCAGTAGGTTATTCAATAAGAAATTTCAAGAAATGACTGTCGTGACCTTGAGCTATTTTATTTAAATCCTTTCCGGACTCAGAATGATCCACGTGATAATATTATAGTTCTTTTACTGTCTACGAGAACCATTCATTTGAATTCGAAAACCAGAAAATCTAAGGCGTGATTGTGACGTCATCGGTCCATTATAAGTTATCATGCATTGAACCAACTAACATGATTATTTAGATAGTGTCGAAAATCGTTGAACGGTAAGGCGTCAGCCGCACCGTTCAACCATTTTCGACACTATCTAAATAATCATGTTAGTTGTTTCAATGCATGATAACATTTTTGTGCAGTTATGCTAACCGCAGTTTGCATTATTAAAACTACGAAAACGATAATTTTAAAAGGACCTACATTTAACTACACGATTCTAAAAATAAACACTATACCAACTGACAGCGAAACATGAACAATACACAACCGAGTGATTTATTGATTTGTCAAGTTGTATAAAGATTGTACCAGCAAAATGACGTTTTCGAATTACACTGAGCGGAAACCTTTGGAAATGAACGCAGATAAAACATTTCATATAATTTACATGTTATTCCAAATATAGATGTTTTTCGTATTTTGATTTTCAGGCTGAAATTACTGTTACATTACGTAGAAGTAAACTATGTTTAATGTCGATGTGTTTATTTTTCTATGCTTACTGCATGTTTGTTAATGTGAAACACTACATTATCACGATGATTGATTTTCTTGTTGTGTATGGCGGACATGGTTATTTAGCAGATGGTTAATCGGCCAATAGAATCCAAGTTTACATCCGCATAACCGCACAAAGTTTTTTTGTCAGGATGACCCTTGTAATAGCAAAATAGTTGTTTTATTTTATCATAATGGAATAAACAAAACATCTACTGTGGTATAACACGTATTACGCCCGAAATTCTTCATTGACAACATTCATATCTGGTTAAAGTATTAACATATCTAGAAGGATGTTGCATAAAAGCTTTTTTATTCCGGAACCAGACAAAACCAAGGGAGAATATCCCAATATTTGATCGTTTTAACCTGATATGTTGTGCAGTTTTCGGCTTCAAAAAACGTGTTTTTAACCCTTTTATCAGCGAAGGTTTTGTAAGCGGATGACTATTTTGACCAAAAAACTCGAAATAATGTAAATTTTGAATGTTGCAGCAACCTTTGGTTGTTACGATATTCCATTGTTCCATGAAGCTTTTATGACGCCATAATATGAAAACATGGACTTCTGTAGGATATATCAGCGACCAAGTTTCTGTTAGTTTACTTGCGTCTAGTTTATCTGTTTGTGTAATTATGACTCTGTTTTGAATACCTTATCGAACAGATGTTTATTTTATCCCTTGCTTTCGTGTGAAAACTTGACAAAAAGTTATTCCATTTGAATCTTTAGGATAATTACTTGATATATCCAGGTCATGAAGTTCTGATATATCAGGGTCAACCGTTTACGGATTTTGCAGAAGTTATCCAAAGGCTGATATAACCACATTAAAGGTTGATAAATACATAAATAGCGCATAAATTTATATATTTAGAAATGTCATGTTAACAACATATTTGTATGCTAATTAAATCAATGAAGTCTGGCAATTTCGGTGAATATCTATTTCAAATATATTGTCCTTGGTCAAACTGCGTTAGTTCTATCAATCCGAGTATTGACCTCATCGCAAGTTAGTATTTGTATTATGTATACAACACAAGATAGCTACGACAAAAAGTACCGACGTTTTGTGTATAAATAAGTCTTTTTGCCAGGCAACGGATGACAGCTTTGTAGGAACACTTTGTCAAATAGTTTCAGTTTGTTTACAATCCCACATCCATGAACAAAAGGAAAGAAACATGGATGTAGCGCTGTTCGACATCTAGCAACGAATTCCGCTCTAACCGGTGCTAGGGGCCGTCTTCAGCTCATGAGTTATTTTAAAAGTTCATTGTTGTACGCTTTACAGCAAAAAAAGTTCATGTTCAAAATTTTCCGACGCACCAAACGTTCAATAACGCACACCAACGTGTGTTGACGTATTTGTAACGTATTAAGAACGTGCCTCCAACTTATACAACGCATATCAACGTGTACGAAAATATTTCCACACGTTGGCAGAGATGGGGGTAATTGTAATTGTAATAATTAATCAGCTGTAATTGATTACATTTTTCAGAGTAATCAGTGTAATCATTAATCAGCCAAAAATCTGATTACATGTAATTTAATTTAATCAATTACTTTCAACAATAGCCTGTAATCATGATTATTTTTGATTACATTCTGATTACAATGGAAAATATTAAAATCTCAAACCAGGGTTTTTTTCATACCATTTATAAGGCTCATAAAATTTTATACAACCAAGTTGTAGTATATTATGGAAAAATTGTGCAATTAGTGAAATTATGTCCTTAGCTAGCTGTCAGTAACTGCGAGCATTTGTCCGGCCAGTACCTGTGTGTATTGTCTTCATGTTTTATGTACTTCATTGTAAGGGTACTCGTCTTGATAAGTTGGACTTTTTTCTAGTTTGATTTTTTACTGTGAGTCTTTTTGTGTATTTAGTTTTAGCCATTCACCACACATAGGAAGAGGGTTTGGATCCAAGAAAACGAGTTTAACCCCACCGCAATTTTTGCGCCTGTCCCAAATCAGGAATATGTTGGTCATTGGCTTGTCCTTGTCTTCTTATAAAATTTTAGTTTCTTGATATTTGGGTTATTGGATGTGGTTTGTTACCATTGATTTATTCACTTTTTTACCTTTTCGGACCCATTTAGGGCTTACTATATGGTGTGAGGTTCCTCACTATGATGAAGACAATATGGTGACCCCTAGATGTTTTGTTTGGGTCGTTTTAACCTGGATATGGGACGTTGTCTCCTTGACATTTACCCCATTTCCTTTCTTTTTCATAATTAGAACTATTTTCTTTTTATATACATATCAACAAAAGTTATAAAATGTTTGTAAGATCAGCCAGTTGTACTTGTAATTTTTTTTATAAATTTGACCAAAAATACAACTAGAGGCTCCCAGGAGCCTGTATCGCTCACCTGGCTTTCAGTTGCCACAATGAATCTAACATTTTAAGTTAAATTAAGTCTCTCAAACTTTGTTAGCTCAAACACCACCAATATCTTGAACTGTATTTAAAGTCTGATCTTGTTTTAATATATTTCTTTGTTGCGCTTTTTTGACAAAAATATACTTGCTTATGACCACTTTCAACACCAGTTTTGAAGTTGAGACATAATTTTGTAAATAGCGGTCAACAACAATTTTCAAAACCATATTTTTGAGTTACCACATCAATATTTATTTGGAAACCAAATTTCATTGAAATAGGAAAATGTTGAATTTTCCCGCCTTTTTGGCGGCCATTTTGAAAATGGTGGTCAACAAACAATTTTCAATACGACTTTTGAAGACGCAACATCAAAACCTATTTGGAAACCAAATTCCATTGAAATTGGACAATGTTTAATTTTCCCGCCTTTTGTGGAAGCCGTTTTGAAAATGGCGGTCAACGAACAATTTCTAATATTGGTTTGAATTTGCAACATCAAAACCTATTTGGAAACCAAATTCTATTGAAATTGGACAATGTTGAATTTTCCCGCCTTTTTTGGCGGCCATTTTGAAAATGGCGGTCAACAAACAATTTTCAGTATCTGTTTTGAAGTCGCAACATCAATATCCACTTGGAAACCAAATTTCATTGAAATCGGACAATGTTGAATATTCCCGCCTTTTTTTGGAAGCCATTTTGAAAATGGTGGTCAATGAACAATTTTCAACACCGGTTTTGAAGTTACAACATCAATATCTATTTGAAAATCAAATTTTATTGAAATCGGACAATGTTGAATTTTCCCGCCTTTTTTGGCGACCATTTTGAAAATGGCGGTCAACGAACAATTTTATACACCAGTTTACAAGTTGTCATAGCATGGCAAACATTTTAATCATTTACACTTAACCTTCATCTTCTCTTGTTATGGATATAAAAGACGACAAAATTTGAAAATTTGAAAATTCATTGAAAAAGGGCAACAACTCCTACAAAGATTTTTGGATTTTCTTCAAAATTTCAGGTTGGGTAGATCTTGATATGCTGAACCTTTTTGCAATTTACACTTGACCTCTATCTGTTACACTTTTTAAAATAAAAAAAATATGTATTAAAATTTAGAAAATTTCATGGAATAAGGGCAATAACTCCAACATTAGTTTTCGGATTTTCTTTAAAATTGCAGGGCGGTAGATCTTAACATGCTGATTATTTTCCCTCCCTATCAGATTTTTGATATCTGTAACGGTTTTCGAGTTATTTGCGAAAAATGCAATTTACCCCTTTGTTCTATTTTTAGTAACAGCAGCCATGTTGCTTGGTTTTCGGACTAATCAAACACAATTTTGAAACTGTTTACCCTGGTGATGATTCAGGTCAAGTTTGGTAACAATTGGCCTAGTGGTTTCTGAGGAGAAGATTTTTTAAATTGATGACAAAAAGTATCAAATTTCTTAAATTTGACCAATAAAGGGCAAAACCTCCTATATGGGTGGTCAGATTTTCTTCAAAATTTCAAGGTGGGTAGATCTTGATATGCTGAGCATTTTTGCGATAAAAAGTTGACCTCTATCTGTTATAGTTTTTGCGATAAAAAATAAAGAATATCAAAAGTTTGAAATTTTCACGGAAAAAGGGCAATAACTCTAAGACGGGTTTTTGGATTTACTTAAAAATTGCAAGGCAGGTAGATCTTGTCATGCTGATTACTTTTACTCCGTCAAATTTTTGATATCTGCAATGGTTTTTGAGTTATTTGCCAAAAACAGCAATTTACCCCTATGTGCTATTTTTAGTAACGGCAGCCATGTTGTTTGGTCCTCGGATTAATCGAACACAATTTTGAATCTAGATACCCTGGTGATGATTCAGGCCAAGTTTGGTTAAAATTGGCCTAGCGGTTTCAGAGGAGATTTTTGAAAAAGTTTACGACGGACGGGCGGACGACGGACGCCAAGTGATGGCAATAGCTCACATGGCCTTTTAGGCCATGTGAGCTAAAAAGGAAATTCATTTTAAATTCTGTAACAGATTATATTAGGAATGTCAAAACGTAGGTAAATTCAGATTTTATCAGTGTCTGTCTTCTGATTGAGTTCAGCAAATGTAAATTTATATTTTTGCAAAGATTAAGCATAATTTTGCACAACTGGTCTCTGATTTGTTTTTTTAACAATTTATCATTGGAACCACTATTCTATGGATCCACCATTACATGATCAGAGTACAATTTTATTACATGGAAATTGTCGTATGAAAAATAACAGATAAATTTGTGAAATATTAGTCCTGATTAAAACTTAATTATTATCATAATTAATTGTTGTTTATTTTGGAATCAAAAATTCAGTCTTTTGTTTAATCAGTGTTAATGTCACCTCTGACAGGTAGAAAACGATTAAGGTTTGTTTGGTCCCTTAAGGCATTAGTATTAAAATGTACATATACATGTACTGATGTATAACTATCTGAAATTTTGTAAGATTGAATATATTAAAATAATCCAATATACATTTACAGAAACCATACCAAGAAGTGAAAATAAAGGGATATGGAGTGATTGTGCATATAACTAAATACCAAAGTTACTTTGAATCTAAATTCTGCATATGCGCATTTCGACAACTTATGTCCTTTCAGTGCAGATAAAATCTAAACGTTTGGAAGACCATAAACTCAAAGATGTTAAAAATTAATGGAGAAAACATAGTAACCAATTTGATCTAAATGTAAAGGCAAAATCATCTAAGGATAGAGCTTTGCATGAGGGAGATACTCCTTAGTTTTCAACAAAATTCACAAAAATTTAGATATTGTAAGGTTCCAAATAGAATCGGGTTTCGGGTCAGCACCGAGGTACTGACTACTGGGCTGGTGAATACCCTCGGGGACTTGGGTATATATGACAAACTTATATCAAACACACTGAGAAAAATACTATATCTGGCAAAAGAACAAGACCTAAATTCTTTTTACATGTAGTTAGAAAAGAACATATAACATAAATATTTCAATTTGTCAACCCTAGTTATTTAAGAATCAATGTAATCAGATGTAATCATGATTTAATGTAATCATTAATTTAATTTAATCATGTTAAAAATGGTGTAATCATTAATTTAATTTAATCATACATTTTGGAAAGTAATTGTAATTCAATGTTATTTGATGATAGTAATCAGACCCGTTGGGTGTGGGGTTTTCTCACCGTTCATCGAAGATCTTATGGTGGCTTTGAGTTGTTATTACTCCCCTTTGGGTCGTTGTCTCTTTGACACATTCCCCGTTTCCCTTTTTTCCATCTCTGCACGTTGGCACACCTTGGCGCTGTGCGTAATAGTGTGACAGGGCCATAAGAAGTAACGTTTTAGCCGATGTTTTATTATAAAAATAATGATTAAAGAGCAAGACAAAATTCCAAAGGAATGTTAATAGCTGCTTTATTTCAGTATTAGACCGACATATTTTTTAAAATAAATTTTGTAATTTTTTGGACCTATCACTCCTTCAAATTCGTCGTATTTTTCGGTGGCATTTCTATCCATTTCTACCTTTGGTTCAAGGTAACTAATTATTCTAAAAATAGATCGGTGGGGCACGAAACTAGTCCTATAAAAAAAGTACCTCAAGGCTGGGCATGCCCTAGAGATTTCCCTTAGAATATACAGAAATTCTGCTTTTTGTTTTACAATATTGATATAATTCAGAACATAAAACCAAAAAATGATACTAGTTAAAGCTATTTTGTGATAGAGTATTGATACAATATAGTCATTGGAGATCAAAGGGAGATAATTACAGAAAATCAATGTCAAATTTGGTGATGCTCAAAAGGAGCCATTTTCTGAAAAATCTAACCTGACATAGTACCCCGAAAATTGAACCAGTAATGTATGGCAACACCCTCTACATGAAATCGGTTGTCATTAGTGGCAACGAAACATATGGAAATGGCAGTATTACGTCAAGTTTAGGGCATTTTGGTTGAAATTCTACATGAAAATAATTAGTTACCCGGAACCATATTGGGAGCCTCAATTTTTAAACTCTCCTGTACTGGAGATTAAAAATACACATTGTTTACATATGAAATGCAGACAATCACGTTAGTTGGAGGCAATTATGAATAAATACCAGCAAATTCATACTGACAGAATGTATTTTGGTAGCAAATGAGCCTTTTATAGGGTATTTTGTCATTACTCAATGACTCATCAGAGAGCCTGAATGAATCGGTCTGTTTCTAGATGCACAAACATACGAAAAGAATCATATATTGCACTTCTGTTAAATGTTTTAAGGTTGACTGAGTAGCTGTAGCACTTATATCAGATAGTTCATGGCATTTTTACTGAAGTGGCAGCTCAACATGTATCAAATATGAGGCTCGGCTGAGCACCTTCCATCAAAACAACAAAGCATAATCAATGACAGTGGCATGTTTTGAAAGTTACATCTGATCTTAACTGCATAAAGCATTGCATGAATATATGCACAATTTGTTTTAGGTGTAAACAAACATTCCAACCAATAAATTACACTATAAAGATTTAAAGGAAACACAAATATAGCATTTGTGTGTGAACATTTTGTCGAAACTTGTAAACTTGAACCAGTAATGTATGGCAACACCCTCTACATGAAATCGGTTGTCATTAGTGGCAACGAAACATATGGAAATGGCAGTATTACGTCAAGTTTAGGGCATTTTGGTTGAAATTCTACATGAAAATAATTAGTTACCCGGAACCTTTGCAAATGTCAATGGGTTGAAGATTTTCCACTGATCTGACGAAAGATCGTCAAAACGCTATACAGACGTTCTATGAATGCAAGTACGCTAGTAAAACGCCTTTGAAACGTCGTTATATGCTGTTACTCGTTTTGTGACCGTTAGAAATGTTCTGTGTAAGTTTTCCGTGTGTTATAGGTCGTGGGCCTGACGTTATAAATGCATACATCAAGAAAATGTATGCAATTTCTTCGGCATGTGCCAACGTTCTTACCAAAATTCGCGAACGTCGGCACACCTTGGCTAGATCGTTATAGTGTGACAGGGCCGTTACACATTTTCCATTCAGTACACAATTATTCGAAAAAGTGTAACGTAATCCTAGGTCTGGTAACTCAGCTTGAAATAGTTGACGGTCCAAAAAAGCATATAATTTTAGCGAGGAGAGCAGGCTTTATTTTTTTTTATATAGCATTGAAATCTTACAACATTGGATTGTCCCTATGGACGCGGTTGTTTTGTAAAATCGCCATAAATAACCGAAATTCGTTTAGTTGGTGTC
Source organism: Modiolus philippinarum (assembly GCA_002080025.1). NCBI lineage: Eukaryota > Metazoa > Mollusca > Bivalvia > Mytilida > Modiolidae > Modiolus > Modiolus philippinarum. The sequence continues at coordinate 39,381 of MJUU01048015.1, read as the reverse complement.
GGACTTGTCAAAAGGATGACCAGATGTTTCACAACGAGAGAAAATAAAACCCTACATTTTTTTATTCTCTCCTCCTTTAAATGACAGCCATGACATCGACGTGTTTACAATAAACTCCGATAGTGAACAATTTTTTTTGTGAAAAATTAAAATCTTTGTCCACTTGCAATCATTAAGCCAAGTAGGAAAAAGGGGGAAAAGTAAAGGAAAAATAAAAGAAGAAAGCCGAACAACACTATTATACCGAAAATCACAGTACTTAGTATCTGGAACTGGAGACAGATGCCCTTTAGCCGAAATATTGGTGTTTTGTTTTGATGTGTTTTTTTTTTATTTCATCATTTTACCTTTTGATTCAATGTTAGATGTAACTTTTTGTAATTTAGATTTTGATATGGCCCATTTTAACAGCTAACATGTCAATATTATTCTATTTTCAATTTTTAGCCTTCAAAGCTGTTTTGCAATACACATTTTTTTGGTTTAAAATACCTTATATTGAAATTATCAAATATTTCTAATGATTTTATATCGGAGTACATAATTTGCTGATTTTTTAAAAACCGATCAACAGATTTCCTTTTTACTTAGAAGTAAGTGAGTCCAAACCGTCAATCTATAAACGAATAATTCAAGGACAATGGCAGCATTGGAAATACAAAGAAACACACATAACATCAGTGCGGCACAGAAAAGAAAAATAAAGACACACACACATACAAAGGTGAACAACAAAACGAATGGGTGATACAAGGTACACCAGTAGAATAAACATCTGCTTCTTATAAGAAGCCCGCCGTGTTGAACATGCCAAATCCGGTAGAAAGGTCAAATCCAGTAGAGGAATTTTTCAAAGGGAAAGATATATTGTCATCTGGGAAATAGATATCCCATACAAGATGTTGATGTCAACCGTCGAACTTCTGGAAGGATGACTTCAAGTTTTGGGTAACATACCCCTGTTTAAGTAACCTATTTCTGAGCAAAAGGGCTCCATCAAGGAAGTCACTATATTGATTGCAGGCCCTTGGGGTGAATGAACTCGGAGATGTAAACTCCACACGCCGGTGCTGTTCGGATGTTGCTACAAAGAAAAGAGAAGATTGCTTTTGGAAAAGTGAAGTCATCATTCTTTTTTACTTAGAATTAGCCCTTTCCACAAAAAATCTGTAGAAAATTGTACGGGTCACCAATTTCCTAATATTTGAAAAAAAGTAATTTTCATACATATTTTTATAGTGATATATCTGTTAAATATTTTATCCGCTTATCTCCTTTTGTGTACATTAATTCCAAGCTATTTTACTCTTACATAAAATACCACTACTTATCTAGTACATTTGTATTTTGGTTTCAATATAATAATGTTTAAAGTTTCTTCATGTAAGAAAATATTTGCATATATAGAAAGCAAATAATATCAAGAAGAACATATAACACAAAGACAAAATGACGAAAGACTACCAATCAGCCTTAAATTAAAACCAAAAACACCTGAGGAAGGAGTTTTGCAAAAGGGAGATTTTCTCTAGTTTTATGAAATTTATAATGTTTAAATATTGTGACTTATTGTAAAACCGGTTCTTGAGGCCGATACCGAAGTACTGGACCACTGAACATTGGTACTTAATGTCCACTAGCAGAGACATCGACCTGAGGATGAGAAAAAACAAAATACCGAAGTTACTGTTAATTTAGTTTCTGTAGATACGCATTAAATGACAAAGTGACTGCAGTAAAGTTTTTCTGGCGAAAAAAATATTCGATTCATAATACAAGAGTGGTAATAATTTCAGCTATACAGAAACGAATGGATTGAAAAAATATAGATATATATTATATTTTCTGTCGTGCTGGTGTTTGATCGCTGATTCTCTCGTACATAAATTCCTTGAATTAAAAATAAAATGAGCTGTATTGATTGAAGTAATATTATTTCAGAAATAAATGAAGCTTATCCAAATTTTCTTAATTAATTGTTGAAATATATTTTAAGAAAGATTTCGAATCTAAATGAAATTAATAGGAACATTTCTAATGAACTTTCTTACTGAGATAAACTTGAAACTACGTTCTAGAGGCATTTTAAGCCACGGGGATCAGTGTTCAATACAATATCTAACAGTGAAACTAACATGATTACGGAAGATAATACCGGTTTGGCTGATGAACATCCGGAAATAACACAAACTAAATTGGAATTTGTATTTATTGCAATAGTTTGTTAATTACCTCTCGACAAATTTCGCTCTGTCAGAAATATTTCTATGACAAATAGAACTATTTCTAATTATGTCGAATATGATTTGACACATGAGTAAACAATGGTGAACGTATTGTGTCAAATCAAAATTTCATTACTGTTTTCTCATAAAAATAGATTGTTGCCAAATCATTGTCAATCTTGAGACAGACAGGATCGCCATAATTATATGTGTAAAAGGGACTATTAATTAAGGACTAAACCCCAAAATAGTGAAGAATTCATCAACTTTAAGAGACAGTATTGAGCAATGCGTCCGTAAAATGTACCTAAATGAAAGGAAAGTTGGAAGCGATCAATTTATACAAAATATTAAAACAGGATTTTCATAATTCAAATCACAATGATGTGGGAAATAAAACGAAGTGAATACTGCCACCAAACTGTTCTATCCATCTATATACCCATGAAAATGTCTTCGATATTTAAAAAAAACATATAGGGAAGTGGTTGAAATATAACAATAGAAACTGAGCTCTCGTTTAAATGAGGTAGAATGTTACTTTTTGGATTGTTTACCATAGATGCATTATTATAAAAGTTATTTCCAATGAAAAAAATACTAATATTTTTCATTCCTATATTATGAATTTATATGAAAACAACGTAGATTGCCGCAGGTGAACGTGTAGATGCATATAAGATGCATAAATCGGCATAAAAGATCAAGTTAGTGTCTGTCTTTCAAAGTGGATCCCCAAAAAGGCCATCTTTAGATTTTGACCACAATTTGCATACAGATTGCCAATATCCCTGTTAATCCATGTGCAAATCACTCACGACCTAAAAATATAATGAAAAGTCCATTTTCTCCCTACTTAAAAACTTGAAAAAGGTGGATCCTGAAAAAGGCCATATGCAGAATTCAATTTCATATGGTTTATATGATGCATTATTATATTTGTAATAATACTCGTTAATTTTGTTTCCGCCTATGCCCTTTGAGGGTGGGTAGATGTTTTTCTTTATTATCCTACGGTTTTTGACCATCAGATAGAGTTGGTTTTAAAACAATGTGTTATGAATTAATCAACGACATTTGTATATTTCTCATATATCTGTACCATACAGCAATTGTTGCAGCATAAGATACATAGTCTGTGAAATGTAAAAAAATACGACAAATATCAGAAATTTATTTTTTACCGTGGCTGTGTCATCACACATCTTGTTTACTTGAGGAGATAGCAGGTAAACACATTTACAGGGGAGACAATTTTTGTGAACTACTTCCCCGCCTGTGTATAAAAATGTCAACCACACCTAAATTTACTTCACAAAGAAATCATACGAATTAACTTCATTGTCACCCTGTGTTTTATTGTATTGTATATGAACTGTTAGATCTGCTTTTACTCAGTAGTTTAATATTTTAAAATACAGAAAAATTACAATGATAACTACAGACAGAGTGGTCGATCATACTGATTTAGTAACCTGAACCATACGTCTCAACAAAAGAACATGCAATGATGTTTCAAATATGTTGAAAGGGAAGAAAACTCTTCGATACATATATTATTTTTATAGCCTCTTCTTTGACAGGATGTATTATGGTATACGGTATCGGTCTGTCCGTCCACAAGCTCTTTAAAAAAATCTTGAAACCTTGATGGATACGAGGGGAAAAGGCTCGCTTTTTTTGTTTTTTTGTCGGCAGATTTCCATTCAAAAGTAATGGGATTTTTTGAATTTTCAGAAATGCGTAAATTGGCAATTTGAACTTTATTAATGAAAACCCTGATGATATTTTCTTATTTTTTAGAACTCTACCCGTAAAGTTTAAAACTTCTTCATACTCAAAATAGATGACTTGATAAATACATTCCAGAATTCTCCCGGGATAGTGCTCCGCTCCAACATTTAAAGAATGGTAAATTATCTTTGAAACTTTTTGGATCTGTACCCATAAACAATATGTCTATTTTTATTACATATGGTAATACATGTATGAATTCATTGAAACATGAAGGAAGTCCCTGTTGGTTGTGCCCATCCCCCACCATTGGAAACAGTTGATATCCACAAGTCTACATATAAAACAAACATACACATTTAAATATATTACTTCGTTATGATAAGATGAATAACACATACCAGTAGTCACCTAGGGTGCTGCAAAAACAACGGCAGTAGAATACCGAAGGAACAAAGCACGTGGTTACATAAATCAAAGTCCAGAGACAAGGCAAAAGCAAGAACACGGAAGACAAAAGACACTACATGCCAACCTATACAATTTTAAAAGCGTATTTATTTCTATTTTAACGATAAAATGAACAGTATGGTACCAGTTACGGTTTTACACATATTTTTACGAATTATAGATAATATCCTAAGTTTCAATAGAATTGCTTTAGATGGAATAAATTTTTTGTTGTCTTGCTGTCCAACCAGGATATATTCAAGTAATAACATTTCTTTCTTCGGTTACATGTGTAGATTTAAGTTTGATCTGATGCAGTTTTCAGTTGTAAAAAAAGGGGGAACGGGTGTATCATGCGCTTATGGTATCTTTGTGTATATCTGTAAGAAATTTTCTGAATAAGCCTTTGCAAACTAATCACACTCTAACACTTATCATAAGTATGTATTCTCATATTGCTACAAAATTAATTTCTTTATAAATGTTTAGAAACAGCAACTACAGTCAGGTGAAAACTGGAAGAATGGTGTGCCTGATTTAAAGAAGTGTTTGTATCTAAAGTAGTGTGCGAGAGATGTATGCTCCTATATATCCCAATTATGGTGTACTTGTTTTTGAGAGAATTTCTCATATGGATACACTATCATATTTTCAAAATTTGGCATTTTAATTTTTATTGTAATTTCCAATTGTTATTTTGAAGATCTTTTTATAGTGCCCATATCTCATTGTTTTATACGCCAAGTGTTCTTGGGATTGACTAGATGTGTTTCCTGTGGTTGTTAATGTGTTGTGAGTGTCTTCTGGTAGAGTTTTGGTCGAGCAAAGGATGACAGCGAGATGTGTTTCCTGTGGTTGGTAATGTGTTGTGATTGTCTTCTGTTAGATTTTTGTCCGGCAAAGGATGACAGGAACATTTTGCCAGTTATTGCAATGTTTGTTGACGATCCCACATCAATGACCAAGAGATATATGGACGTTGTTCGACATCCATCAATGAGTACCACTCAAACTGGTGCTAGGGACCGTCTTGAACTTACTATGAGGTATGAACAAAGCTCATTGTTGAAGGCCTCATGGTGACTTCAAGAAGAAAAACAACCCGTTCCATTGGTAAATTCTACCTTGTATTTGTAGACACTTTCTCTCATATGCATTTACTCCGTATCCTTTCATTATTTGTTATACATTATTTTAACATTAATTTTGCATTTCAATGGAAGAAACCAGAAGCAACCACACGTGCTTATTGTCTTAAATCTCCTAATTTTTCTATTTTTTTAATATATTTTTGAGGTACTAGAGTTATAAAGTTATTCCAAAACCCCTTTATCCGAAAGTTAAAAAAACATATGTAAAGCGGGTATTGTGTTGCAGACGACTTCAGATTAATTTCTCGAATGAACGTGGTTATATACACAATATTTAATGAAAAATAATGGTGACCGAATACTATTGGTACGTTTCTGTACTTTGCAAAGGCAAAAGGTCTGAAAACGGCAAGAGTTATGCTTCTTAGTATTTGTCAAGTTACAACACGAGTTTTTATTCCCAGTTTCATTTGTTTCTTGTCTTGGTAATTTTGAATGATGATAACAACACAAAATTACCGAACAGAATTGCCAAGAACCGAAATTCAAGGGGTAAAAAGACAACGCAGGTGCAACACCACCGGACAAATTGTCAACAGCAATGATCTTAGTACAGGCATTTCAAAAGAAATGGTAAAAGTAAACATTCGTATACATGCTATGCAGACAGAAGAACCCCTGTTTTCTTACAAAAAGGGGCGATTTTAATTTGAAAATTATCGATTTCCCTAGCATGGACTGTAATATACCGGTTTCTCCTGTATACTGAGCGTATGTTTCACAGTTGATTCGTTACGCGAGAGCTAGCACAAATTATACAGACTACCTCATTATACATTTTTATCTTCGTTACCACCTAACGATCTGTTTTTGCGTTCTTCTGAAGCCAAATTTATACAAAACCGTTTAAAATATAAAAAAAACAAAAATGTCAAATAATTTACATTAGATCATTCCAATTTATCACACTTAACAATGATAACTAACTTACAGGTCAAAAGCGAGAGTTTAATAACATGGAAAGCGTAATAACACAATGAAAAGAAACACTAATTAGAGCTTGAGTAAAGTGCTATTAAAATATGTAAGAAATTAAGTCCTTGTGATTTGTGCAATTAGTATTCCTTTTATGTCATTTACATGTATAATTAGATTGATTTTAAACCCCTGACTAAAATTTTTACTTTTCAAACCCCATTTATGCTAAAATTCATGAAATTTTTCATTACAACATATAAACTCCTTTGAAATAACATTCTGAGGTAAAATTCAAAACTAGAGTAATGACTGTCGGAAAGGACAGTGATACCCGCACTCCCTGTTTGACAGAGAAAACAACTAAAGACACTGGGAATAATTTTCTCAACATTTGTAAAATTAAACTATTGATTGTCACTATTTTCATCATAAGGAATTCAAGAATATATGGTTGTAAGGCAGAATTCCAAAAAAATAAGTGGTCTTTTAGACTTTCAGAAACTTGACCAAACTTGGAATAAATATTTTGGAAATCAAATTGGTGATAATGTTTGTTCTAATTCTAACAAATTTTAAAACTATGGTTTTAATGCAGAATTCCCCTTTGACGATTTCAGGGAATTTTCCAAATTTGGAATAAAATATTTTTGCAATCTAATTAGAAAAAAATATCTGTGCTAATCCAAAACAAATTGTAATTGTATGGTTGCTAGGTAGAATTTCAACTTAGTTGTAAGTCTTCCAGGGAAGACACGTGTCCCTTTTTCTAAGTTCCGTCAAACAGAAAGTGGGCAAGCGAGAGATCCGAAACTCTGTTACATGGTATAGGTCCCCATACTGACACTTCATGCCAGGTGCAAAAAGCTACGCTACACGGTTCCCGAGAAAATTGCATGGGACCTCTTGTTTGCATCAAAATGAATATAAAAAATCCGAAAGATTATTGCGCATCGACAGATCATATGCAACAATTCTACAACAAAATTAAATATGTAGGAGGACTTCGCGTCGCAAGCCACATATGACAAAATCGACATCTTGGGGCCTATCGTTTGCATTAACACCAATATCAAACACCCGGAAGCTTATTGTGCCTCTGCAGCATATATGCAACAATTCTACAACAAAATCAATGTAGGAGTAGTTCGCTTCGCAAGAAAGTGTGACAGACAGACGGACGGACGAACGAAGCCAACGACAATATTCTCGAACTTTCATTCGAAAGTGCGGGGGATAAAAACTGAATTGTTTGGACTATTTATAAGATTGTGTTTAATGTTGCATGAAAGGATATGGAGTAAATGAACATGAGACAGTCTCTACAAATACATGGTAAAACAAGCAAAGAAACAACGCTTTTATTGATGTTCTTCCTCCTGAAGTCACCATGAGGCCTTCAACAATGAGCTTTGCTCATACCTGCAAGGGACGTCTTGAACTTACTATAAGGCGTATAGTAAGTTCAAGACGTCCCTTGCACTCGTTTGAGCGGAATTCTTTGATGATTGTCGATAAACGCTACATCCATGTCTTTTCTGCTCATGGATGTGGGATTGTCAACAAACATTAATTAAACTGGCAAAGTGCTCTTAATTATATCCCGACAAAAGCACTAGTGTGTTAAGCTAGTTGACGATTAAAAAATATAGACAAACATAAGGCACTTATCAAGTCAATTGTTAGAAAACTCTGAAAACCTCACAATAAACGCCTTCTTTTCAAATGTTACAACATGAACAGCCCGGGAATAGGTAAACCGACATACTTAGATAATCATAACCTTTTTATTACCGGACAATTGTTTTT
>MJUU01048015.1:0-30580 GCA_002080025.1 Modiolus philippinarum | reverse complement strand
TCTTTGAAAATCAATTATCAATTTTGGTCATATATACTTTGCATGTGTTTTACAATCATTATATCGCGTACATATACAAAATAAAAATTAGGGGTCACCGTTGAAGTAAGAGAGATAAATCGTGAAAGGTTCATTTTTGAAGTGATATCTAAATGAAATTCTTTTATCAAATTATCTCCCTTGTGTAATTTCTGTGTTCTGTAACTGCAACAGATTTAAAGCACAGGTGTTTTAGTTCACCTTTTTGTTATGAAAACTTTATAAAAGGAATAAAGAATTAAGATTTTAAATACTTTGGAACTTTCTTAACATTTTTAATAACTATTTCGTTAAATTTCTTATTGTATGAAACCTAAATGAACATTATTAACCAAAAAAACGGAGGAATAATACCACTGAGAGACATGAAAAATCATGCATTTTTGTGCACAAACAAATTTAACATTAATTTGTGGGATTTAAGCACCAGTCTGTCTAAGAATCAGGCAGATTGCATAAGAGTGATGGCACACGATTAAAAACGCAAACCGTTTTTAACATGGGAATAAATAAAACTAACCCCCAAATTGCTTTACAAAACATATTTTTATTTGGTTTTGCCTTTTTTGAATATAATCTTTTGAAATTTTGTTACATTGTACAGGAAAAAGAGCAGGAAAATTTTCCCGCCAAATTTTCCACTTTTTTGCCAGTCAAAAATTATCTTTGTACTTTACACATAGATGTATGTAAAAACCTTCCAGGGTTTGTTTAAGGACCAAATTAAACCATTTTCGTTTTAAGGACCAAATAAAATCAGTTTTCCTTTACTCGCACGAGGCTAAGTTTTTACAAGGGCATACACAAAGAAAACAAAAAAGCATTTAGCCCAGTCCTTTAATTTCAGCTTCCGCTACATAGACGATGTACTTTCTCTTAATAATCCTAAATTTAAGGAATATTTACATCAGATCTAATGAGCTGGAAATAAAAGAAACAACTGATACACCTACTTCAGCTTCGTACCTAGACCTTTTGTTATATATTGACGAAGATGGACGTTTGAAATCAAAGCTATATAACAAGCGTGAGGATTTTAATTCCCCAATTGTGAACTTTCGCTTTCTTAGCAGCAATATACCTACCTCTCCAGCCTATGGAGTGAACATTTTACAGTTGATTCGTTACTGTCGAGCGTGTAGTTTGTACAGTGATTTTTGAACAAGCTGTTTAGTCAGTGATTTGTTCAGCCTATGTTACTTTCATCCCTCAAGAAATTCAATGGCCGTCACCATAACATCATTGAAAAATATGACGTGTCAGTATCCAAAATGAAAGCGGACATTTTCAGCTAGATTCACGTCTTCCCGGATTTGACTACCGATTTTGACATTTTCCTAGATTGACAGTGACGGGTGCTGTTAACAGAGCAAGACATGCTTACCTTTCCGTAGCACCTGATGTCACTCTCAGTTTCACTGGAGTTGACACCGTGGGTGCCTTTGTTTTGAATGTCGTGATTTCTATTTCCTTGCTTGGTATCTGTCTTACGTCATTGTTTTCTGTGTCCTCGTTTTGGCCATGACTTCGATTTTTGTAAATTTCACTCCTTGTTCCTCCGATATCCCACTGCCGTTGTTTTAGACTAATACGGGGTTAAGTTCAAATTTAAACCTGGATGTGCAGCTCACTGCCTGACCCTTACATGGATAAGTAATTAATCATATATCACCAATAAGTCGATTTCTAATCTTGGACTTTTAGTTCTCGATGATATTCACCGCCACTTTTATTTGGTGCTTGCCCGAAAACTGATTTCGATTGGAAAAACAAAATACCGAGGACACTACTAAGTATATTTCAAAGAATTTACTCTTACAACATATTTTCTCATCGTTTTCAGCTTCCATATTTAGTCAGTTATATTTGTTCTCAGTTTGATTCAATGCAGGTGTTTTGATTTGATATCCACTGCAGAGACATACTACCTGTTTTTTTTTCAAATTAAGACATCGATATTTACCAAATGAAATCGTTTCCGGCCATCAGACTGCTGGGCTGATGAATAATCTGAGGACCGAGAAACAGTTTACCTACAGAGGCGTTGATGAAAAAGGGATAAAGAACTTAATACTTCTTCTTAGCTTAGCTTAATATCGAAGTAACTGTATAACGGTAATTTCATCAATCCATATCTCTTCAGTTACAAATAATCGAAACAACGGCAGTAGAATACCGAAGGAACAAATGAGTGAAATTTACATAAATCGAAGTCCAAAGACACGGCCAAAACGGGCAACAGAAAACAATGACGTTAGACACAAAAACAATAACGTTAGACAGATACAAAGTTACAACATTCAAAACAAAGGCACTCACAGTGTGAACTTCAGTAAAACTGAAAGTGACATCAGGTGCTCCGGAAGGGTAAGCATGTATAAGATGTATAAAAAAATGATAAGGAACAAATGACAAATAGGATCTAAAGGAAAAGACAATTACATAACTAAGTATGAACTACAGCGAGTAGTGACTATATAAACGATTATTTCTCATTTTTTCTATATATTTCATGTACTCAATTAATTCTAACAAATTTTNTCATTATTCTCATTCAAAATGTTATTTATTAATCACTTTTGTATTAGAAACTGAAAAGGATTCATAGAGTTCTCATTTTATAAAGCTTGCATATGATATTGTACTATGATAATATATATTGTAAACAGGAGAAGACTTCACATGCTTGTGTCTTATCCATTTTGGTATATTTACAAATAAAATAAGCTTAGGCTCATTCATAGTATCCCTCCTCTACCATATATTGTAAACTCCCTGTCGACATTTCAAAAATATTGTGTTGAAGAATCAATAACTACAAACCGCCCCACACTTTATATCATACTATATGTATACTATTAGCGAAAAAATGAATAACAATTGTATTTATGGACAATGTATGACAATTAAACAATGAACAACACCGATTACCGACCAACTAATTAACATTGCCAACAACAGTCTCAATCCCAATCAAGCATCAACCATTCATAGCAGCAAGATAATGAAATGATCAACTGTAGTACTGACCTCATCCCAGCCTTAGTAACTTGAAGACCAGAGTCCACTAAAGCCATCAGACAAGGTAAAACAGTACATATTTTGCATACAAAAAGAAGAAAACTTATGATGTACCAAGGCAGAAGTCATAAATTCTTTACCATTAAACAACGAACAGTTTTTTCTATCCACCATCACAGATAAATACATACCATGTGTCTGAAGAATATTTATAAAAAAATTGCTCATCACCAGACTTCAATATGACAATGGAGAAGAAGGATCAGATGTCAAAATATGGTGTACAAATTTCGTCATTGTGAAAGAAAATATACAAATGAGTATAATTTAATCTCCATCGAGATAAAGATTATGCAATAAATAATCAATATAACGCAGGAACACCATATCTAATAGTCTCCCTCTTTTCACAAGACTGAAAAAAAAGACAAATAATATAAAAGCTACGATTGTCAATGCTGAACAAAGGAATGATTAGAATTTGAAAGCAGAAAAAATATGGAAATATTGAAACATTTTCATTATGGTGGAACGGTCATTCATGTATTCCATCAGATATGAATAACATATATTTGACCTATCATAAACCAATTCAATAAAGAAAGGACAACTGATTACCATTTCCAAAACAACTCAAAGCTTTAACGAATCTTTCAAACTATCAAGGAGTAACACTTGTCTCAGGAATATGAAAGCAGCTCAACATGTGAAATCGAAAGAGCTTAAGAAACGCAACAGAACAGGTTACAAAAAGTTAACTTAATGTGCATCTTTTCCATTACGCTGCTTATAAAAGAGAGCAAAAGACAGAACTAGATATGCTGAAAAAGTATTTGATCTTTACCACATTGACTGGTTCTTGAAATTATGTCATAAAGACATAACCGTTTCTACTTTGCCACAGATTGAAGAACTATGCAAATAAAAGCAAGTTAAGTCAGTAAAAGTGTCTATAGATCTCATGTAAGTAAAAGGTAGTATGGAGTACCGGTATTCAAGTATGACACCCCGTCAAAAAATACAACTTACATAAATTACATGGACACATTCACATAAACTTCGTAATGATTTTGACCTGTTACGTCAATAGTGAAACCGTCTTTCGCCATGCATGCATCAACCATCAGTTAAGAAAAAAAACATATTGAATGCAGCCAGGAGCAAATCAAAATGTTAAACAAGGCTACATGCCTTTTTCAAAAAGCATATTTCAACATTATTCTGAATATCGTAAAATGTAGTGATATAGTGTGGCAAGAAGGAACCAGTGTTTGGGTGTCCAACTTCCGAAGCTGACATTATCGTATTGGTGAATTCGAAGAGGCACTGACACATTTACAAAACTCAATATACTTCAGATGACATAGGGAAAATCAGTTGCAAAAAAAATTGCCAAGCCAAGAAGATGTTGCGGAAATTTTCACTGATATTTGATTACTCATGTAAAACAAAACAACCAACCTACTGCAAACATTATGTAAACAAAGAAGTGAATAACAAGGGTCCTCAGTCGGACGACAAAATCAACATCCTAAATATGACAATTATTACAATGACAATGAAGAACCCTCAAAATTGTGTCTTTCAAGCGGCTCCTTTTACAAACAACGGCAGTAGAATACCGAAGTAACAAAGGAGTGAAATTTACAAAAATCGAAGTCCAAAGACACGACCAAAACGAGAACACAGAAAACAATGACGTTAGACACAAAAACAATGACGTTAGACAGATACAAAGCACAGAAACAGAAATAACAACATTCAAAACAAAGGCACTCACAGTGTGAACTCCATTGAAACTGAGAGTGACATCAGGTGCTCCGGAAGGTTAAGCATGTCCTGCTCTGTTAACAACACCCGTCACACTGTGAGTGATTCAATCCGGGAAAATGTCAAAGCCGGTAGTCAAATCCGGGAAGACGTGAATCTAGCTGAAAATGTCCTCTTTCATTTGGGATACTGACACGTCATTTCTTTCAATGATGTTATGGTGACGGCCATAGAATCTCTTGAGGGATGAAATTAACATTGGTTCAACAAATCCCTGACTAAGCAGCTGTTGGGACAGTGTTTTTGCTCTGTTCAAAAATCACTGTACAAACTACACGCTCGACAGTAACGAATCAACTGTGAAATGTACACTCCATAGGCTGGAGAGGTAGGTATATTGCTGCTAAGAAAGGGAAAGTTCACAATTGGGAAATTAAAATTAAAATCATCAAGCTTGTCATACAGCTTAGATTTCAAACGTCCATCTTCGTCAATATACAATGAAAGATCTAGGTACGAAGCTGAAGTAGGTGTTTCAGTTGTTTCTTTAATTTCAAGCTCATTTGGATAGATCTGATGTAAATACTCTTTAGAATTGTTAAGAGAAAGTACATGTCTATGTAGCGGAAGCTGAAATTAAAGGACTGGGCTAAATGTTTTTGTTTTCTTTGAATAAGCCCTTGTAAAAACTTGGCCTCGTACGAGTAAGGAAAAGGTCAGCTAAAAGCGGCGCACAGTTTGTTTACAAGTTTGTTTATGTAATTGTAAGGGTCTTTGTAATGTACATTTATTTTGTATGCTCTACCTGTTTATTGATATCTTTAGATAGTATTCTGTTTAAAATAATTCTTCTTTGAAAACCTTAACGTCAAGCAACTTTTCCAATGGGCACCAACTGTGCTTCCATATGTCACGATTTGTCTTTACATTCTTTTGAGGCCGACTCTATACTGTACATTCAAAACAATTAGAAGAAAAGGCTCATTTCTAAGTTCTGTATTTTCACCTTTCTGTCCTCAGGCTCAGACGATTTGGCGTTTCTATTTAGATCCTTTTTGGTATTTTTTTCAGTCAGCTTTTACAAATATTTCAGTTTATCGATTTTCAAATTTTTCGATTTTATCTGCTTTGAAGAGACATAAATTGTCGAAATAGTCATATGCAGAATTTAAATTTACAGTTACTTCGTGTTTTTGTTATTCGATAAATTGATACTATTCTTCCATTCAGTAATCCAAAATTCAAGGTCAAGTACTTACATTTTATACATCTTCTTCAACTGGAAACAACAAAAACTAAATGTGGCTTCATATTTGGATCTGTTTCTAGAAAAATGACAAAGATGGTTGAAAAAAAACTTGAATATATGATAAAAGTGATTTCAAATTTCCCATCTTTAACTTCCTATTCATTAGAAGTAACATCCCTTCTGTCCCAGTGATGCTGCGTATATACACTTGGCCATAAATATGGAATATTCGTATTTTCTTAGCCAAAATTTGAAGTTTGAACGCATTATGAAAAAAAGTGTGTGGATGAAAGTATAATATTCTGCTTTAAACATTGTTTTCTAAATGTGAAGTACGAAAGTCTCAGATTCTACAAATCTGTCTGATAACTCCTTCAACCTGTTCTGAAACCCACTTTTTGGTTTAAATGGAACATTTGTTATATCAAATATTGGGTGCACAAAACTTTTACAAAAATGCAATTTTTGATGTCCATCGTGTACAAGAATAATTAAAGTGATAATTCCATTTTAAACTTTAATGGATAATTTGAATTTTTGAAAAATATCTCAGGCATTCTCAACAAAAAATATTCAATTTTTATGACCAAGAGTATATGTATCTCAGCTGATAAAGTATACAAGAGAATCCTCCCAATTCAATGACTTACCATTTTTTTCTTTCTAACAAAAAAACTCTCAAATTGCTTGAAATAAACACTCCGTCAATTTTGTGATTGCTATCACGAGTTTGTTGACCATTATAATGTAACAGTCTAGCATTTTGGACATTTGACTTGTTCTAATGTACCGACAATTTCTTTTTCTTGTTTTTTTTACTCGTGGAGTGCAATACCTTCTTAAGGTGTCTGCAGGGTATTAATTTCCTATTATAGAACTTTGTAAAATTTTCTTTGTAGAAACATAATTGTATTATTGTTCAAAATGTGAAATAAAATTTGGGGGTCACCGTGCATTTTAGCGCAAAATCTGAAATTGAAAATTTCAGGATTTTACATAGAAATGATAGGGAAAATGATCATATGGGAGGATAGTTTGAAAAATCTATTATAGAATTCTTTCATAATTTGCATATGTTTAATTATCATTATGTAATTTACATACAAAAAATAAAAATTAGGGGTCACCGTTGAAATAAGAGAGAAAATGTTAATTTCTCTAGTGATATCTTTGTTGAAATATTTTATGAAATTATCTCCCTTGAATAATTTCTGTGTTCTGTAAATCCAGTAACAGATTTAAAGCTCATGTGTTTTAGCTCACGTTTTTCTAACGAAAATGTTATAAAAATTATTAGAAATATAAATTTTAAATACATTTTAACTTTCTTTTCATTCTAAATAACTATTTTGTTAAATTTCTTAATGATTGAAACCTAAATGAACAATTATAAGACAAAAATGGCGGAATAATACCACTGAGACACCTTCGATAAAAAATTCGTTGCCCGACAAAAAGACTAACAGAAGACAAGTACAATACTAAAACAAACACAGGGTTCTCATCAAGTCAAAAGTCAGAAGAAAACTTGGCATGATATATTCATTAGATGTGGGCACAATAAACAGGTGGTCAGAATAACAAATTTTGATATTTTAAAAAATAAAAATAGCAAAATTTTAAAGTATGCATAATTAACATGCTTATCTATCTAAAAGAATCAAGCTGCTTGACATAGTAGTATATTATAATAAAACAATTTCTAGTTTATTATCGGATTTCATGAAGAACAACACTTGAAATTGAGACTATTGTAATCACAATGAAGTTGGTTAGATGCATAATGTAACAGTCTTTCACAGAGCTGTCAAGGGGGTTTAGGTTCCCGGAGTGAGACCGGAGATCTGGGGGTTTGCCCTGCAAGATTTTTTTTTTTTCGAAGACGCAAAATGGTACATTCTGAGAGCATATCAGGTGGTCATAGCAAAGAATGTGAGACAAAATTCCTGTCATAAAAAGAAAAAAATGAAATTGCTTTCATATCTGTGACCTCAAATCAAAATTTTGTTTTATTTAATAGATAATTATAGAAAGTGAACCATTTGTAAGAAAGAATATACGAAACAACATCGAATTTCTGGGGGTTTTTATCATGAAAAGATCAATTTTCTATTTGAAATATATTCTTTTCTCAGAATATAAAAAGCGTGATATTGATAGGGATTAGCGTGAGAGCGTGATTTGGGGTTGGGAAGCGTGACTCTCACGCCCGAAGCATGATACTTGACAGGTGTGCTTTCACTTACTATACTCAATCGTCTCATCAGACTTGTCTTCTTTCTGGCTACGGCTTTGACTTTGGGAAGATCATTTCGTAATGGGGTAATAACAAAATTAACGAAAAGAGTTGTCAGGAGCTGAAGTCCCTGACACAAAAGACAAATCAGATGGAAACACCGGAAAATTCTCGACAGCAATGCTCCTTATTTGGTACAGGCATTTCAAAAGAAATTGTTGTTTAAAACCGGTTTTAAGGTGCGCCAAACCTCTCCTTCCATTGCGGTAGTGTCAGGTAGCAACTCAACAGTAACTGCTATTGAAAGGTCGTAGACATTTGTAAGAAAGGATCATTACAGTACGAAGTAAAACAAAATTCCTGAATCAGAATTCGGACCGAAACTTCATTTTTTTCCATAATGTACTGATATCTATTAAAGAACTTTTTAATGATCGAATGAGTCGGAAGATTAATAAGGCGGTCATTAAGATAACTATGTCTAATGAGAAAAAGGGTCTGTATGATTTGTGCTATCTGCTGCTTAACAAATCAACTATGAAATACACACTCCGTACGCAGGAAAAGCTGGAATATTGCTGTCCATTAGGGAAATTAATAATTTTAAAATTGAAATCGTCCCTTTTGTCGTAAATTTTAGACTTAGATGACTATTTTCGTCAAATTCGAGATGTTAGTCCAAAAAATGCAGATTTAGTGGTTTCTGTCGTTTCTTTTATCTCTAGTTCTGGCGAATATATTGATGAGATCCATGCGTTATTGATGAAAAGAACATCATCAATATATCTTTTCTTTTTGTAATTACTTAATCATTGTTATTTTGTCTGATTCTTTGCCTATTATTTGCCCCATGATTGGTGAATTAAATATTCTTATTATAATTCTTATATCTTTAAGTAAGATTGAAGGATCTAGCATCTTTTATTTTATTATCTGTCTCGAGTCCTTGAAGAAATTCAGTCTCGTAAGAATATAAAAAAAAGTCTGCGAGTATAGAAGCAAATCTAGTGCCCATTGGTATGCTGTTGATAAATAGCACCTCCAAATGTGACAAATATATTTATCAATAAGAAAATCAAGCATACTCTTCACCTGTTTTTCATCGTAGCAAATTAGCATTTGAAAAGCCTGATGCAACAACTTCTTGAATGATACCTTTGATTCGTGATTTTAGTTTATTATTAAGAATCGTGGTAATATAGTATGGAAAAATCATATGTTTTGAGATAATGTATTTGAGAAAATGAATGGAATTAATATTTTCATATAAACCCTTCGAATTTTTAAGTATCCACATCTAATTTATGTCACTTCGGGCATGAAAAGTTTTACGGTATGCTTGGTGTCTGTCTTTTAATGCAAACAAAATCTTAATTAGTTCATTAGACTATTTAGTAATTGAGCAGTAGTTAATAAACGACGAGTGATGCAGGCTACCGTTCTCACTTAATTTTTACCGAGTTCATGTTAACATGTCCATGTGATTTCTCAGATGATTATACGAAATGAATATTGGAATATAACTTTGTTTTTGCAATCAACTTTTGTGCAGATGAAAGCATTATTGCTATAATTCCACTCATATACACTTAGCATGAAGGCTTCATGGTGACTTCAAGATGAAGAACAAAAATAAAAGCGTTGTTCCTTTGCTTGTTTCTTACCATGTATTTGTAGAGACTTTGGCTCATGTGCATTTACTCCATATCCTTTTATTCACCATTAGCTTCTTTGTACATACGAAACATAGCTGGATATATTTGTCTATCGAATTCTAATAAAATATAAGTTAAAACCCTTTAGATGTCATTAAGGTGGTGGTATGATATGTTTATCTAGCAATTTCTTATTGCTGACTAGTTAGAATTCCCAAGATTTTGTATTTAGCTGATAATTAATGGCTTAAGAGTTCTACTTGGTTCTACTACTAACGGTATCTATCTTATCATTGTAGATATCCATCTTAATGTATCTATATTTGATTAATTTACAGCTGACCTGCAAGACGACTGCTTTGAAGGTTGGATCATCCTAGCAGGAGAGAAGACATGTTTCTACCAGAGTTATTTTGATGTCAACTGGACAGTTGTAGGACCGGTATGTTGTACATAACATAATTATGATAAAGGAATATGAATGTGTAAAAACCAGCAGCACCATGGAAACTGTTAAAGGAAATACTCCAAAATTCCAGACAAGCTTTTACTGAAATATCAAATGAGGTATGAGCAAAGCTCATTGTTGAAGGCCTCATGGTGACTTCAAGATGCAGAACAACAATAAAAGTTGTTCCTTTGCTTGTTTTTTACTATGTATTTGTAGAGACTTTGTCTCATGTGCATTTACTCCATATCCTTTCATTCACCATTTTATATATATATATATATATATAACCAAGAATGAACAAAAAGTTGTCGACAATGCTTTTTTTAATAGACCAATAAAAATTAACTGTGCACAATAAATTTCAAAAGTTTTGAATGCATCATCATTCCAATTGATAAGGTTCATAAATACCGAATTTACTGTAAATTTAGTTTCTGTATATGGCCATTTCGACAACTTGTGTCTCTTCAATGCAGATCAAATAGAAACACTATAGATACCATAAACTAAAACTTTGTCAAATCTGATTGAGAACAAATAACCCAAGAGATCTAGAGACAAAATTATCTAATGACATAGCCATGCATGAGGGAGATACTCCTAAGTCTAAAATTTAGATACTGCAAGCTTAAAAAAAACTGGTTTTTAGGTCTGCATCGAAGTACTGGCTACTAGGTTTGTGTATACCCTTGGAAACCAACAGTCCACCAACAAAGTATCTGCCAAGTCGTAATGAAAACAAAATACGGAAGTTTCCGTAAACTGAGTTTCTGCATGTGGTCGTATAAGCACTGAATGCATGTATAATGGAATAAAAAAGATCACAGGAACAACCTACAATGGCCGAAAAACATAGCCACATGTCAGAAAGTAAATAGGAATTGCACAAGAAAAAACCCACAATAAAAATACAAAAGACAAACATAAACAACGATAGGAACTCGGGACAGCCGGACTTGGTACCGACACTAGCAAAAGCTAGCGGTAGGGTTAAACCGGTTTATGGGTACCCAAACCTCCCCTTTCTCTGTCCCGTTTCCCTATAGTAGAATAAACATACGAATAAAACCCATACAGGTAGACCACTAACTCCATGACCGCAATCTAGAAAGGAAAAATGGGGGAACAAAACGTAATTTTGAAAGATGGGTCAAAGAGTGCTCGCCGCTAAACTGCCGGCTAGCTCAAGGAGCCTAGTCTGCTGGTAAAACACTGTCGCACTACGGAAGGAAAATCAAATTCAAAACTCCCAATGGGTTTGGTAAAGAATCATCATGTATTTCAGTAGACATCGGCAGTATCAGTGAGAGGCCAGTATGTGTGTAAAATCCTCAGGTCATTGGATCCCAAAGCTAATTTAACGGACACGTGTAGAATATCCTGTCGATATCCCCTATTGCGTAAAGAATGTAAGTTACGTCCCAGTTTTTCTGGATTTTTAATCAGTTTCTGACATCCCCCAACAACACCTCCGAAAAACCGAGGANCCCCCCCAAATGCATTCAACAATCCATGAAATTTGCAACCCTGCTGCAAAAGTTTCGAAGTGATAGTAAGGTTACGTTCACCGAAGTCGTCAAGAGTAGAACAAACGCGTGCGAATCGCACCAGCTGAGAAATACAAACTCCGTAGGATGGGGCCAGAGGAACGCCGCCGTCAAGAAAAGGGAAACCAGCAACACCGATCAAAATCATCCCTTCCATCGTAAATTCTAGTTTTTATCTCACCAGAGCCAACGACGACAGCTAGATCCAGAAAAGGACAACCCTAGAATCACCATTAGCTTTATTAAATTTCAGTTGCTGTGGGCAAATGATGTCGACATAATCTAAAAACTGGGGATTGTCAATAGTAAGGATATCGTCAATATACCTGCTGTCACCGCTGAAAATAGAAATAAGTTGATCACTGTCCTGCATGGTCCCATTTTGTAATTTTTTCATGAAGTCACGTTCGTAACAGAAAAGAAAAAGATCTGAAATGAGAGGTGCACAATCTGTACCCATGGGAATTCCAATGACCTGTTGATAAACAATGTTGCAAAAACGAACAAAAATGCTGTCAAGCAAAAGATTAAGCGCTTCAATCGCATCATCACACGTCCAGGAGGAACGACCGTTGTAAGTGATATTAGAAAAGAATCCTTGCGTTTTGCCACAACAAACAAACCGCAGTCCAGAAAATCCAAAAGACCACCCAACCAACTGTCCCAATTTAGATTTTATCATATTATGCGGAAGCGTTGTATAAAGTGTAGAAAAATCATAACTGTCGATAGATGAAACTGGTTTTTGTATTGATTGCAATTTATCTAAAACTTCAATAGAGTTTTTTACACTCCAAAAGTAATTGACACCAGAGTTTTGATAAGTTTTTTCACAATATTTTATAATTAAGTCCTTTATACAAGAAAGTGCACTGGTTAAATGGATGGACAAGTTAGTAGTAGAACAATTACTCGATGCCGAAATAAAACGATGCTTGTACGGGTTTTTGTGAAGCTTAGGAATCCAGTACATAGTAGGCAAGGTGTTATCTTTAGGTGGAACTAAATAATATTTCTTTCAAATGATCGAAACGTTGTTAGAAGCTTTGTCAACTGGTACAAACACATATTTTTTGCCAAGATCTCCCAATTTAGACTTTATTCTATTAACAGACAGCTTAGGATGTGGCTCAACATAATTATCTTTATAAAAATTAATTCTGTTGCTGACTTTGGTAATAATTTTATCTTTGAACAAATTCAGTGCGTGTTTGTCTGCACTTTCCCGTTTGCACCATTTTATACAGTACTTAGTGACTGCGTCTTTAATGATTTCAAAACAAGCTTGCCAGTGAATTTTGGAAGGTGGGCGATATTTAGGCCCTTTTCTAAAGAACTGTTGAACTTCTTTATCTTCAATGATGTTTAAGTTCCCCGTTAAAATATGTCCGCAAGGGTCATAGCGGTATGGTGACATAGAACAATCTCAGCTGCTGGGGTAGTTCTTCTCAAAATCAGCATCACAGGTGATCGAAGAGTAATTGAAAAAAATACTTCTAGTAGGTTGTTTGTAAGAAAAAGAAATGATAGGCATATCCTGGTNTATATATATATATATATATAACCAAGAATGAACAAAAAGTTGTCGACAATGCTTTATTTAATAGACCAATAAAAATTAACTGTGCACAATAAATTTCAAAAGTTTTGAATGCATCATCATTCCAATTGATTAGGTTCATAAATACCGAATTTACTGTAAATTTAGTTTCTGTATATGGCCATTTCGACAACTTGTGTCTCTTCAATGCAGATCAAATAGAAACACTATAGATACCATAAACTAAAACTTTGTCAAATCTGATTAAGAACAAATAACCCAAGAGATCTAGAGACAAAATTATCTAAGGGCATAGCCATCCATGAGGGAGATACTCCTAAGTCTAAAATTTAGATACTGCAAGCTTAAAAAAACTGGTTTTCAGGTCTGCATCGAAGTACTGGCTACTAGGTTTGTGTATACCCTTGGTAACCAACATTTTACGAAAGGATATGGAGTAAATGAACATGAGACCATAACACATATGTTAACTCCAACTGCAATAATTTTAATGAGCTGTATGGCCATTTCGGAAATTTATTCCTCATCAGCAGCACTAGAACCCAAACAAAAGAAATCCACCAACAAAGTATCTGCCCAGTCGTAATGAAAACAAAATACGGAAGTTTCCGTAAACTGAGTTTCTGCATGTGGCCGTATAAGCACTGAATGCATGTATAGACCTATGTCGAATTTGTTGCGATTGGTTTCATTGCCTTCTGTTAGTCTTTTTTGTTCAACAACGTATTGCAGCGATTCTAAGAACACCTTGCCAGTTATTTTTATGTTTGCTGACGACCCCACATCCATTGACAAAAAAAGATGGACGGGTGTAGAGTTGTCTGACATCTAGCAATGAATTCCGGTCACACTTCTGCCAGCAAAGCTAATTAAGAAGGCCTCATATGCAGAAAATAAATTCACAGTAAATGCAAAACATTAATTAAAGCGTAATTCCATTGCTTAATTGATTTTACCATGTATTTGTATAGAGACTTTGTCCCATACGCATTTACTCGATATCCCTTCATCGTTTTTTATACCCGCTCCTAGACGACGTAGTTGAATTCACAGAAACGTTGTAGAATGTTTAGTGCATAATGTGCCATTGTACACGTACTATTTAAAAATTTGATTTAATGTTTATTATTTATTTTTTATTATCGTTATTAATTATTATAGTATTTTGATTTGGGATCAGTTGGGGAGCGGGGATTAATGTGTACTTGTTCTTGAGAGAATTTCCTATATTGATCAACCATCATACCTTTAAATTTTAGCTTTTTAATTTTATAATTTTCAAATGTTATTCTTACCACTTGTTAAAAGTGGCAATATATGATTTTATTGTGCCAAGTTTTCTTGTAATTGACTCGATGGCTGCCCTGTGATTCTTTATATATTGTGATTCCGTTTGTTGCCAACGGATGACAGTGATTGTAAGAACTCTTCTCCATTAATATGTTTATGTTATTGACAACCCCGCATTAAGTAACATTGATTTAATGTTGTTCGAAATCTGGCAATGAATTAAGCTCAAACAGGTGTTTATATATTTTTTTTGGAATCAGTGGGGGAGCTGGAGTGTAAATTTGTGAGCTTTGCTCACATTTTTTTTCTAGTTTAAGACATGATTTTGTCTCTCCTGCAGTGTGAATTCCATTTAAAGATTTCCCGTGCGAGAGATGCATGCTCTTTATACTTCAGCTATTGTGTACTTGTTCTTGTGAGATTCCTTATATTGATCACCCATCATGCTTTCAAATTTTGGTATTTTGAAATGTTATTATTTGTTTCCATGTGATGAAACATATAACATAATATTTTGTTTGCTTGTGAATAAGCTCCTTATTTCATTAAAAATGATTTTCAAGAGGAGAATTCGTGAATTTATGAGATTAATAGTTATGTTTTTCACCTTTTTTGTACCAAATTTATTTCACAAGAGATGATTTTTGGCATAACAATCAACATTCAATTTCATATTATCATAATGTAAATGCATATTATTTATCTACCACGAAGCATTCATATTAATAGTTAATGTGGTATTGATATTAGAGAAATATTATATTCGAGTTGCTATGTCGATCTATAAACAAATATATACAAGAATCTTGGAATTCAATGTTAACCTATCAAGAAGTGGAACAGCTTACCCTTTTCTATGTTTTTCCCTTTTGTATATTGTTACATATCAGAATCTTTGAATTCAAAATTCGCCACAAGGAAGTGGGGCATCTGACATTTTGTTTTGCTTTTTACCTTCTGTATGTTTTAACATACCATCATCTTGGAACTAAATATTTACAAGAGGGAAATTGAGCATTTGACATTTTCCTTTAAAGGTTTTTTCTATGCTATTACACAGCTGATAAAATTGAATATATCATCTATTCAGAAAACAAAAATACCTGAATTGTATAAAAAAAAACAACTAAATTTCATATGCTGTACACGTATTTCAAAGATGAACCACTCATTAGCAGCATTAAAATCAAACAATACCATGAAAAGCCAAAATCTAACAATATTCTTAACGAAGTACTCATCACAAAAATATCAAGATAGGACCCCAAAATTTGTACCAAAGTTATTCATTCACAAAGTGCACTACACAGGATGAAGCTTCAGTATTCAAAAGCAGTTCTACGCAATTATGTATTTTGCTCCCATAGAATGTTTGGATACCTTACAACCATCTCCCAGCTTATTCGCTGTTTGATACAGTGACTTCCTTGATAGAGCCTGATTGTTCACAAATAGGCTACTTAAACAAGGGTAAGTTACCCAAAACTTGAAGTCATCCATTCAAAAGTTTTACGGTCCACATCACCATCTTGTGGACCGCTATGGGATGTCTGTTTTCCAGATGATATATAACCTTTAACTTCTTATTCTATGTGTAACTTGTTTAGGTATTGAAACGGGTATTGAAGGCATCATAATAACCCAATCCAAGTGAGGTAAAAGCACAACAAACTTTGTTTTAATGTCTCTAATTTTTCCGATGTTGCAGTTGTTCCTGGATTGTTCCTTTATAAACTGACGGTTCGGTTATCACCTACTTTTCATTACACATCTTTTAGCTGAGATTGCAAATCAGAATGTTTAATGACTTGTTTCGTAACATTATATATATATATTGATCTGGATATCTGGCGTTCTCTGTTTGCATTTTTTTTTGGTGTTTTTAAATGTGAGTGAATACAAAAGGCCTCGTACATGAGAGCGGATGAAGATCAGAAATTCCTTCATAATTAAAATAAAATTCACAAATCAAAACGAATGTTATGCTGTTCTTGAAGAAATCCAGTAAAAAAGTAAAGCATTTCGTTTAGATTGGTGCTTGTGACCATTTTTGTGTCCAAACAAACAGCAGATTCGTGGGACATTGGGTTGTAAATTTCGCCGTTTTATACTTAGTTTTAAAACAGGTATTTAATTTGACAAATCTATGAAAAAAAAGGTTTTTGTCATAGTATAATTTTAGTCTGCGGTTTAAATTCGATTTTTATTAAGCATTTTTAATTTCATTTCGTTATATCCTTTGAAAAAGTTCTGTGTATTGCAATCATTTTTAGTATGAATAAATAACTAGATACCGAAGTTTCTGTTAATTTGGATTCTGCATATGCGCATTTCGACGACTTATGTCTCTTCAGTGCAGATAAAATCTAAATATTTGGAAATCCATATACCGAAATACTTATGAAGGCTGATAGAGAAGAAATTACCAATAAGATCTACATAGAAAAGCCAAAATCAGCTAAGGACATGGCTTTGCAAAATGGAGATACTCCTTAGTTTGAACAATTTTTTGTTGAATTTAGTTCTGGAAAGTATAGTTTTTAGCTTGCAGTTTAAGCCCAATCTTAAGAAATGACCAAGAGAACTCATTTTTAATCTTTTTGAATAAATCTTATATGTTGCTATACACAAACTTCATGCACTTTAGAATAACTTAGCTATGGAAAGTAATATATATTTTTTCAAACATTTTTAATGCTAAAACTAGTTAAATTTGTATTTCACAACATATAAACTTCCTTCGACAGGATATAGAAAAAAAAACTTTAAAAGGTTTAACTGTTTTGATCATTTTTCAAGATTAACTTAAAACACAGACTTAAAATTTTACTCTAATGCCAAAATTAAATTCAGGAAATCACAGACTTAAAATTTTACTTTTTTTTTAATTTTTTTTTTATTTATTTTTTTTTTTTACATAAGACTTAACTTAAAATAGTTACTTTTCATGCCTTGTTTATGCTACAATTCAGAAGATTTTTATATTGCAATATATAAAGCTGATTCGTAAGGATATGATGAAATGAAAATTTAAAAAAAAAAACTGAATTTTTTGGTCATTTCCAAAGATTGATCGTAACTTCTGCTTTTACCGTTTTTTATAGAAAAATTCATGATCTGTATATCGCAACATATCAAACACTTCTTCAAAAGGATATGATGAAATACTTTTTTCTAAGTTTAAACAAACTAAACTTGAGGCGCAGAGACTGAGCCTGTATCGCTCACCTGACAAAATGCTTCTATGCCATGCATGACCAAAAAAATGTTTATTACCAATGGGGTCTAATATTTAGCTATGTTCTCCATTAGCACCCGTATTTTTGTCCGATCCTATTGAAATGAGTAATTTTTACAAAGGACCTTCTAAACATTTAGCTAAATTAGCTTGAATATATTCAGAGATGATGAAAGGGGTGGCTTTCTAATACCGGGCCCCGATTTTAAACTATGTTCTGCAGTGGAGGCCATGTTTTCCGGATCAAAATGAAATGAGCAATCTTTGTACATCATTCCTGTAAAGTGTGGTTGAATTTGCTTCAGTGGTTTCAGAGAAGAAGATGAAAATGGGAAAAGTTAACGGACGACGGACGGACAGACGACCGACGTCAAGTGATTGCAATAGCTCACACTGAATCTTCGGGTGAGATGAGCTAAAAATTTTCTTTGAAACCTTATCTATGCTTACATTCATAAAATTTGCATATTCCGGCAAAAAAATTTCCTTGGGAAAATAAAGAAAAGTAAAATAAAAATAAAAAATAAAATTTTCCAATAAACTGAACTGTTTTGTTCATTTTTATGATTAAATTTAAACAAAAATGTTTTTAAAAAAAAATTTATCATTTCTTAATTAAGCTGATATTCATAAAATTTGTATATGGCGACATATAAAACTCTATGAAAAAAATAAATAGATTAATAAAAATAAAGACTGAATTAAACTGCAGACTAAAAATCTAGTCGTAAAAAAACTTCCAGTGGTTTGTTAAATTTAAATAACTATTTTCGTTGGAAATCTTATACGGCAAAAATAACATCTGCAATTTGACAGTCGAGATCGAATCATCCAATGATCCGTGAATCAGCTGTTTGTTGGCAACTATAAGCACCAGTCTATTTAATTACATTTATATAAAAAAACAAAATTTACAAAGGTTGAATAAAAAAGAAACTTATAAGCTATTAACAGGAAAAACAATTTTGAATATTTTTAAGTTCTGAATAACTATTTACGTTTCTAATTGCAATTTCCGTTTCTCACGTCTCATTGGCTTAAACTATAATTTGCGATTTCGATTTTAACTCAATATCGATTCCGATCGGAAACTGAAGTTTCCATGCAAATTCTTGGTATTTCGCATGGAAACCCTAAAAAAAATTTGGCCCTTTAATGTAGAAAAGGCGGGCCATGAATCCAACATATGAACCTTAAAGTAATAAAGGATAAAAAAGAATCAACACAAGAGATCTCGTAGCAAAGTAGCAAAACAATTTTGCATACTATGATCGAACTTAAAACACTTCGCCTGCGACTAATTAACGAATGGGGTTAATAACAAAAATTGAATTTTCACTAGAGCGATTTCAAAAAGGAAGCTAGACAACTGAACAAATCAAACAGTGTAACAGTGTTTTAACATTCCGAACACGATTCATTCTGTATATGCTGGTTTCGGTTTCGGTTTCGACGATGAATACTAAAAATGTCTAATAAAATCATAAGATGTTGATACTATAAACTAAACATGTGGTCAAAATAAAATAAAAGACACCTTTTGATTTTTTTTTCTCTGCTTCAACATTTCATCGAACAATATTAATGAGAAAGTTTATGTCTTCGGTTGGTGTGTTTGCCTTTTTCTGAACTTTTTTAACACTTAATGTCTGTAATGAGTGAAATATAACCTGTCATACATTGTACTATTATTTCTTTTCAGAATGCTGGCACAAGCAAAGTGAATGAATATTTCAAGAAAATAGGAACGATGCAAGGTAACATATCAATAATGTGACAATTTCACATTCACTATTGTTGATTTTTCTTTCCTGAGTAGTAAAATTATCTTTTGTCCCTGTTTACAACGCATATTTATGTCAATTGATATGATATGCTTGTTAATAATCCTAACACAAAAATCACAGCATTGTTATTTCTACCAGAATACTACTTCTCCATCGGAACGAGTAAAAGAGCTTGCCCTTGACATTCCAACAGTTCAGTGGTCACCATCACAAGTAGCTTGATCAGTATAATGTACCGTATACGACATACGACTTACGATTGAAATATGTTACGAAAGGATGTGGAGTAAATGAACATGAGACCATAACAAATATGTTTACTCCAACAGAAATAATTTTAATGAGCTGTATGGTTATTTCGGTAATTAATTCCTCACCAGCAGCACTAGAATCCAAACAAAGGAAATCCATAATTTCAAAAAATGTTTACATAGTAAACAATGTAATGATGTGGAGTAAATGCACATGAAACAAAGTCTCTACAAATACATGATAAAACTACGCGAAGGGGCAACGCTTTTATTGTTGTTCTTCATATTTAAGTCACCATTATGCCTTTAACAATGACCTTTGCTGATACCTCAGAGTAAGTTCTAGACGGCCTTAACACCGGTTTGAGCGGAATTATTTGCTAAATATCTAACAACGCTACATTCATGTATTTTCTGGATATTGATGCAGAGTCGTCAACAAGCATAAATTAAACTGGCAAAGTGTTCCTACAATCACCGTCATCCGTTGTCCTACACGGATTTAGCATCAATCCGTCTCGTCTATTCATTGTTACGATTTTTTTTCGACATATCATGTCTAAATGACTCTCGACAATTCTGTTCGATAAGTTTGTTATTACCTTCAATTTAACATTTTTATGACAGTGGTATTTTTTTTTCCTTTCATTACTAACTATGCAAAAAATTTCTGAAAAAAAATTAAAAATTGAAGGAGGTTTGCTACTCATTTTTTGGCATTAATGTACAAAATTTTGGACTCCATTGATTTTATATTCATTTACCAGCCTTATAATGTTTTGCCCATGGACCACTATTTTATTTTCATATTTTCATTTTAGACACTCTATGGGCATTCTGAGAAAATATCATCGAATCCTTTTATTCTACATTCATTCATATGGTGAAACCTTGTCTATGAAAAAAAAAACAACATGCCAGCCAAATTATATAATCACTTGTATCACAAAAGCAAGATCATAGACCTGTCATTTTTTCGTTTATATAGCGTCCGTTTCCATTTCTGACGAACAGTCACATTTATCTGAAATCCTTTTCATTTTGATTTTAAGGAGCGAACACCCTAAAGCTGATTGTATATAAAACTGTATCACCATGTGAATTCTGCAATCGGGCTTAACTAAAATACTAGTTAGAATACCGAAGGAACAAAGGAGAGGTATTTACAAAAATCGAAGTCTAAATACATGGCAAAAACGAGAACAAAGAAAACAATGACGTTAGACAGCTGCAGAACAAAGAAATTCAGCATTCGAAATCACCAGGTACTCACAGTGTGAACTCCCATGAAACTGAAAATGACATCAGGTGTTCCGGAAGGGTAGGAATTTCCTGCTCTGATAACTGACTTGTTGTAGAGTGTATAACGGTTTAGTCAAATCACTGGTTTTCCTGTGATCCTCTTTCAAGTAATTCCAATTCTTAAGAGAAACTTTCTTTTAGTACAGATCACAATTAATTCTCTCCTGTGCCTTTAAAAATGTAATTTTCCATATATGGAAAAGGACACTGCTAAGAAAGATGCAAATCTTTGCATCCAATCAATTTGTTTTATTTGTAGATTTATCAGTAAATATAAAAGCTATGATGCTAAATAAACAATAAAAGGATATGGAGTAAATGCATATGAGACAAAGTTTTTACAAATACAGGGTAGAACAAAGCAATGGAACAACGCTTTTATTGTTGTTCTTCATCTTTATGTCACCATGAGGCCTTCAACTATGAGCTTTTTTCATACCTCATAGCTAGTTAATGACGCCCCTGAGTACCGGTTTGAGCGGATATCATTACCAAAGTTCGATCAGCGCTACATCTATATTTCTATTCACTCAAGGATGCCGGATCGTCTACAAATATAAATTAGACTGACAAAGTGCTCTTACAATCACTGTCATCATTTCCCATTAAAAGCACTATTTATAGTGGACAGCTACAACATACAGAAAAACTGACAGTCGATTGTACGAAAATTTGGGATTATAAAATAGTGAGATATGGGCACTATAAACAGATGGTCAGAATAACATTTCGAAATTACAAAAAAATAAAGCAATTCCCAGATTAGAAAGTATGATGGAATATATGAGAAATTCTCTGAAGAACATGTACACCATGCACACAAAATGCACGCATCTATCGCTCGGTGAACTAAACATTTTTCATTTGGGCATATATACAAAAAGGTTAGGCAATTATCAGGTATCACAATTAAGGAAAACTGGATATTTCCCTTCAAAAGAATAAATATACCGGTCAGTATAAGAAAACTGACATGGATCTTTTAGGGTATCATTTTGATATATGTAATTTCCGAACGTGTATTCAACAACAAACTAAACTAAAATTGTATAGATTTTAATTATGGCATTATGGCAGGTTTCCTGGTTCATTTACATATTTACATTAGCAATGAAATGACCAAATAACGTAAAAGTCTATCAAAAATTTTGACTTTGAGCTATAGAATTCTAGTAGTTTTGTATAAACATTTGTATCGCCTGAAGAGATTCGCCTTGATGCATGTAATATCTGCAAATGCCTGCTTTGAAAACTTATATGTCACTTCGGTGCAAATCAAATCAAAACATTTCGAAGTGAATAAACGAAAATGTTGCAAAGTGATAGAGAACTGATAACAATATGATCTAAATGAAAAAACAAATTTGACAAAAGGCAGAGCTTTGTAAGAATGAGATATTCCTTCGGTTTAAACAAAATTTTCTATAATTTAGATATTTCAAGATTCCAAAATAAAATAGGTTTTCGAATATAAGTACTGACTACTTCGTTGGTGAATACCATTGGGAACGAACAGTCTACTAGCACATGCAGTGGTAATAAATTACACTATACCAAAGTTACTGTAAATTAAATTTCTACAGATGGCCTTTTCGACAACTAAGTTCTGTGTTTGATTAACAAATAAAAGGACTTTGATTGTTTGATTAACAAGCAAAATAGCAAAAG
Organism: Modiolus philippinarum; assembly: GCA_002080025.1. Classification (NCBI taxonomy): domain Eukaryota; kingdom Metazoa; phylum Mollusca; class Bivalvia; order Mytilida; family Modiolidae; genus Modiolus; species Modiolus philippinarum. Next base: position 7,515 of record MJUU01048015.1, on the reverse strand, counting down.
ACATTTAAAGAGTTGTAATATGTTTTACCATAGGAATATAGGTATATTCATTAAAGGATTGCGAATGTTATATGTTATAATCCAGGAAATCCGCCATGGTTATTGACATTATATGCTTTAAATTAATTTATCTGATATTGATATTAATAAGTTTTTCTTTTTTTTAAGACATAAATGACGATGTTCTTATTGGAACCGTTTTCAACGGCAACAAAGGATTTTATCAATGGAAGGGAACAACCCATGCATCAGCCACGTCCAAGGCGCCAATGATGGTCCCAACGGCGAAACCAATGACCAACGTGTGCATGTCAGAACTGCAAGCGACACCTGGTGAATGGGGTCTAAATTTGTTCGTCTCCGAAGGAAATGATACATGTCTTATGTAGACAGTAGAATGAATAGGGAATTTTGTATTGTTTAATTTTAGGGGTATATCATGTTTCATTCACTACATGTACATGCATGTTTTATGGTGCATTGGCATCGGCCTAAATCTTAGGGGCAAGACTTTTCCTGTTAATGTGTTTTGGGCATTTTAGCTGGTTGTTTCAGCTGGTTAATAAACGTTTTTGTGAAATAAATCAGTGGTTAACTGTTTTCGGTCATTTGATGCTTCTGTTGAATTTTTACTTTGTATTAAATGTTACAAGGAAATAAAAAGTATTTTTTGCTGTTAAACATAAAATTGTGTTTCTTGTTTTGTGGCTGTTATCATGGACTTAAATTTACTGTTAACTGTTGTGGGGAAAATAAAAGATTGTAAGCCTGTTAATGAAACCCCTCTGGTCCCCTCTTAATCAAGTGTGATATAATATGGTCTATCTTGGCATACAGAAGTGGTACAGTACAAGAACAAATGAATTAAAGTTTGGCTAGTGCCCTTTTGATACCAAACAAGGCCTGCCTTTTACAAATAACAGTGATTTTCATATTCAATTCATTAACTGGTTTTTCAAACTTAAACAGAGGGTCATAGCCGGTCCTACACACTACAAATAAATACTGCAGCAGAAATCTGTAAATTCACATATACTGTTTACTGTTTTACGTAACTATACCCACATTCAGCTCACATTGTACAGAAACTATTGTACATTTACTATCTTCATTTGTTGTATATTGTACATTAACTTGTTACTGTTTTACATAATGACTATCTACAGTTTTATATTGTGAATGATTTATATACAGTTGAATGTTTTGTATTTTCTATATGCATTGGTATATTTTTACTAACTTTCAAGTCAAAGTACTGCTAACAGAACTTGATGTATAATTCTATATAATCTATGAAAGGGATATGGAGTAAATGCACAAAAGACATGAAGTCTCTACAAAAACATGATAAAACGAGCAATGGAATAACGCTTTTATTTTAGTTCTTCATCTTGTAGTCACCATGAGGCTTTCAACAATGAGCTTTGCTATGCATTGCAGTAGTTACTATAAGGGAACATTAAATTCTTAATATGACCGTTAAATATAATCAGATGTGACGATTAATTTCGTAGTAATTACTCTGGCAGAAAGGATTCTTCTTCACATGTAAAGGAATCATGTGCTTAACTTATGACTGATGTCGGCATAGATATATAATATGGTATGGGAGATAATTCTTATTTTATAGTACTAGTATTATGAACAAGAAAAACAAATTTCTGTCGCGAAAAGGACCAATCTTCCATCCAGCAGTTAATAGTGAGTGAATTAACTTAAGCATTACCATCAAACATATCTTAAACACATAAAAGATTAAGTAAACCTTTTTTAATCAATTTAGAGGTAGATAAGTAAGTGAGAACCGAACCGTCAGTCAAAGAACGAACTTATGGATCAGGATTCATTTATTAGTTATATAAATACAAAATATATATATTTTTATTTTCTGTAAAAATTGAATAATTAGATTAAGCAATTCAGAAAAGACTGTACGGAACACAATATGTACTTCTTAAATGCAAAAGCTGTTAAAATTTATTATGATCATACCTCATTCTTATGTTAACACTTGTTTATACTACATAAATTTATATTTAGAATAAATTCAAATCAGATACATTTAAAATTCGGACTTGTTTTATACCGAGATCGAATCCTGGCCGTACCTAAAAATATACATAAACGGTTTAGCTTTGTGGTGTTCTTTTCAAAATAGATGGTACATTTGTAGTATGTATTAACTTGACTATATCAATACTGTATTTATATAAGAAAAAAAGACTGCTTTTTCACTTTTTTATACAAACACTTTGTCGATATTGATCAAGAATGCATGTGCATATATATATCTTATTTTCATTAACATTTGAAGACTCATTTCAAGAAATTTTAGTCGATCTTTGGAAAAGTTATGTAGACATTGTTTCTGGAGTCAGTTATTAAAAACGATAAAGACATCTTCCAAATAATGGGAAAAAAATCTGTATGTTAACAAAAACAGCAGGATATAACATATCATTCAATTAAAAGTAGCAAAAAATGTGAATCTTCACAAAAATTAGCAGGGTATATATCACATCATTTAGTTAGAAGACGCAAGAAATCTTGCATGTCCACATATATCATTCAAGTAAAAGCTGTAAAAATCATGTTTATCCACAAAAAGTGGCAAGATGTATCACATCATTCACTAAATAAAGCAGCAAAAAATGTATGGCCACAAAGTAGTAAGATATATAAGAACATTCAAATAAAAAAGAGTGTCCACAAAACAAAAGGAAATATCATATCATTTAGTACTTCGGTGCTGGCCCGAAAACCTATTTTATTTAAAAATTTGTAGTTGGTGAATGAAAGGATACGGAGTATATGCACATGAGACAAAGTCTTTACAAATACATGGCGAAAACAAGCAAAGGAACAGCGCTTTTATTGTTGTTCTTCATCTTGAAGTCACCATGAGGCATTGAACAATGAGCTTTGCTCATACCTCATAGTAAGTACAAGACGACCCCTAGCACCGGTTTGAGCGGAATTCTTTGCTAATCGTCGAACAACGCTACATCCATGTCTTTTCTGGTCATGAATACGGGATGGTCAACAAACAATAATTAATCTCGCAAAGTGCTCTTACAATCACTGTCACCAGTTGGCCGACAAAAGCACCATAGTGTGTTAAGGTAGAGGGCGATTGCAACATATAGAGACAAACACAGGGCATTCATACTCATCAAGTATCTATTTCGAAATGTGCATATGCAGAAACTAAATTCACAGTAACTTCGGTATATTGCTATCATTTATCACTGGGCCGATGCCTTTATACTGGTTGGCTATTAGTACCCGAGGGTATTCACCATCCCAGTGGCTACTACTTCTGTGCAGGCCCGAAAATCGATTTTTTAAAAAATTATAGTATCTAAAATTTTCAAAATTTTCTTAAAAACTAAGAATCCTCCCTCTTGCATAGCTCTGTTGTTAGCTTATTTTGGCTTTCCTTTACAGATCATATTGGTAATTTGTTCACTATCAGCTTTTAAACATATTTCGGTTTATGGATTTCCAAATGTTGTGATTTTATCTGCACTGAAGAGACATAAATGCGCATATGCAGAAACTAATTAAAGTAACTTCGATATTTTATAATTACCACTGAGCTGATGCCTCTGCTGGTAGACTATTATAGTCCCCGAGTGTATTCACCATCCCAGTTGCTAGTACTTCGGTGCTGGCCTGAAATTTTCTGAAAAACTAAGGACCCTCCCTCTTGCATAGTTCTGTCCTTAGCTAATTTTGGCTTTCCTTTTAAGATCATATGAGTAATTTGTTCTCTAATAGCGTTTATTTCTACGGTCAACCAAGTGGCAAGAACCAGAAGTCAAAGTTTACACCCCAAGCTTACATTTAACAGATCTGTGGTCGTTAAAAGACACATTGTATACAATTGTAACCTTTTTTGTTTGATATATATTTATATACACTGTGTAGTTTTTTCAGGCAATAGAATGTATGCGTGGGTTGTAAGTCTTGACTTCGATTCAGTGAAAAGTTTGCCACTTGGTTCGGTTTATGGATTTCCAAATGTTTTGATTTTATCTGAAAAAGAAAGGAAATGGGGTCAATGTCCAGGTTAAAACGACCCAAAACAAAGCATCTAGGGGTCATCGTACGGTCTCCAATACAGTGAGGAACCTCACCATATAGCAAGCCCTAAATGGCCCAAAATAGGTAAAAAGGTGAATAAATCAATGGAAACAAACCACATCCAATAACCGAAATATCAAGAAACTAAAATTTTATAAAAAGACAAGGACAAGCCAATGACCAACATATTCCTGACTTGGGACAGGCACAAAAATTACGGTGGGGTTAAACTCGTTTTCTTGGATCCAAACCCTCCCCTATGTGTGGTGAATGACTAAAAGATAAATACACAAAAAAAGACTAACAGTAAAAATCAAAAATAATCTGCACTGAATACACATAAATTGTCGAAATGTGCATATGCAGAAACTAAATTCACAAGCAGTAACTTCGGTATTTTGTTATCAATAACTACTGGGCCGATGCCTATATACTGGTGGGCTATTAGTCCCCGAGTGTATTCACCATCCCAGTAGTAAGTACTTCGGTACTGGCCTGGAAACCGTCAATATCTAAATTTTACAAAATTTTCTAGAAAACTAAGTAGCCTAGTATCTGCCTCTCGCATAGCTCTGTCATTATAGGTTATTTTGGCTTGCCTTTTTTTAACTCGAAAGCCATGAAATGGCTGGAGAGTTGTAAAAATGACAAGAAAAAAATCACGTGAGGCTTCAAACCTATTAACAGCTCTAAAAGATGATCTTCGTGCTTCCGATAAAATATAGTGCGCCAGCTTCTTTCAAAATCGTGTACATTGTGTATTTAAGTTATATTTCTGCATTTTCTTGAGTTGAATACGGTGTTGTAAGTAATATGCATTTATCAAATTATTCGTTTTTTTATATTACGTCTCGGATCAACGAGCCTGCCGCTCAGTATAAATTTGTCAAAGATGAAAATAATATTTGTTTACCTGTGACATGTATTGCATATATTTACAGCAATGAAATCGACATGCATATACGAAATCACACAATCCGATTATTTTCACATATTACGGAATAGCTTAATACATGCAGACGTATGCAGCAGTTCTTTGGATGACAACGAAGTTTTGCCACGTGTAGATTTTCATGGCTTTCGGGTTTCAGCTCCGTTTGATTTGATCATATTGGTAATTTGTTCTTTATCAGCTTTTATACATATCTTGGTTTGTGGATTTCCAAATGTTTTGATTTTATATGCACTGAAAACACATAAATTGTCGAAATGTGCATATGCAGATACTAAATTCACAGTAACTTCGGTATATTGCTATCATTTATCACTGGGCCGATGCCTTTATACTGGTTGGCTATTAGTACCCGAGGGTATTCACCATCCCAGTGGCTACTACTTCTGTGCTGGCCCGAAAATCGATTTTTTAAAAAATTATAGTATCTAAATTTTACAAAATTTTCTTAAAAACTAAGAATCCTCCCTCTTGCATAGCTCTGTTGTTAGCTTATTTTGGCTTTCCTTTATAGATCATATTGGTAATTTGTTCACTATCAGCTTTTAAACATATTTCGGTTTATGGATTTCCAAATGTTGTGATTTTATCTGCACTGAAGAGACATAAATGCGCATATGCAGAAACTAATTAAAGTAACTTCGATATTTTGTTATTACCACTGAGCTGATGCCTCTGCTGGTAGACTATTATAGTCCCCGAGTGTATTCACCATCCCAGTTGCTAGTACTTCGGTGCTGGCCTGAAATTTTCTGAAAAATAAGGAGTATCTCCCTCATGCATAGCTCTGTCCTTAGTGTATTTTTGCTTTCCCTTTTTTGATCATATTGGTAATTTGTTCATTATTAACTTTTACACATATTTCGGTTAATGGATTTCCAAATGATTTTATTTTATCTGAAGAGACATAAATTGTCGAAATGCGCATATGCAGAAACTAATCCGTGTCTTCTTATAAAATTTTAGTTTCTTGATATTTCGGTTATGGGATGTGGTTTGTTTCCATTGATTTTTCCACTTTTTTACCCTTTTAGGGCCATTTAGGGCTTGCTATATGGTGTGAGGTTCCTCACTGTGTTGAAGACCGTACGATGACCCCTAGATGCTTTGTTTTGGGTCGTTTTAACCTGGATATGGAATGTTGTCTCCTGGACATTTACCCCATTTCCTTTCTTTTTTCATAAATTCATAATAACTTCGGTATTTTGTCATTAATTACCACTGGACCGATGACTCTGCTGGTGGACTACTAGTCCTCTAGTGTATTTACCATTCCAGTAGCTAGTACTTGGGTGCTGACCGAAACCGATTTTATTTACAAATTCGTAGCATCTGAATTTGACAATTTTCTTTGAAAAACTAAGGAGTATCTCCCTCTTGTATAGCTCTGTCCTTAGCTTATTTTTTGCTTTCCTTTTTAAATCATATTGGTAATTTGTTCGCTATCAGTTTTTATACATATTTCGGTTTATGGATTTCCAAACGTTTTGATTTTATATGCACTGAAGACACATGAATTGTCGAAATGCGACTATGCAGAAAATAAATTCACAGTAACTTTGGTATTTTGTTATCAATTACCACTGGACCGATGCCTCTATACTGGTTGACTATTAGTCCCCGAGTGTATTCACCATCCCATCAGCTAGTATCTCGGTGCTTGCCCTTGCCCGAAAACCGTTTTTTTTTTAATTTGAAATGTCTTAATTTTATAAAATTTTCTAAAAAAAAGCTAAGAACTATCTCCCTGTGCATATATAGCTCTGTCCTAAGCTTAGTTTGGCTTTCCTTTTTTTATCATATTGGTAATTTGTTCTTTTTCAGTTTTTATACATATGTTGGTTTTGGATTTCCAAATGTTTTGATTTTATCTGCACTGAAGAGATATAAATTGTCGAAATGCGCATATGCAGAATCTAAATTCACAATAACTTAAGTATTTTGTCATTACTTACCACTAGGCCGATGCCTCAGCTGGTTGCCTATTAGTCCCCGAAAGTTGTGGATGGCATTCAAGCACCCTCCATGGCAATAAATGGCTAAGTCCGCGTAAGTCCATTGGAAACCAAAACATTGGTCAGATCAAAATATAAAATAGGAGGTGCACTATGTCATCATGTGATGAAAATTCTCTGAATAATTCATCAAATTCCATTCATTGGCTTAAAGAATAAATTGTTGATACCTTACAAGTACCCCCTAATGGCAATGTAGGTGCATGTATGGCTATGGGACCCCCCCCCCGAAAAAAATGGTCAGATCAAAATATGAAATAAGAGGTGCACTATGCATGTCATCATATGATTCTCTGAAAGATTCATCAAATTCCATTGATTGGTTTAGGAGGAATTGGGGATACCATACCAGTACTCCCACCCTCCACCCCAATGCATATCTTAGTCCATGAAAGGCTATGGGAAACCCCAAGAAGTGGTCAGATCAAATTCTTAAAAATAGGAGGTGCACAATGGCATCCT
>MJUU01048011.1:17506-45857 GCA_002080025.1 Modiolus philippinarum | reverse complement strand
AGATATTATCTCATGTACAAGTACACCATATCTAAGAAAAATAAAGAGTCATGTATGACTATAGGAAACACCCAAAATTTGCCAAATCAAAATCTAAATAGGAGATGCATTGTGTCATTATCTGATAGAGGTTCCCTGAAAGTTTCATCACATTTCATTCAGTAGTTTAAATTGAATTGCTAATATAAAGATTGAACGAACGGACGGACACAACCATACATTTTATACCCTATATTTTCAATAACTGAATGCTGTCCTTTTTTATTATTTTGTTAAGCCATTGCTACAAACATCATTCCATGTGTACAGATTTCTCCGACAATGTACCGAAGTAAATTTACGAAAAAATCATTTCTCTGTAAATTGCCATAATTGTTTTTTTTTAATATAACATACTCCAGTTTTTCGGAACAACATAAATTTTGTCTGGAAATATTTATCCCATTGTGTATGTTGGTTGCTGTCTCAGAGTTGTGATTTGTATATGGTGGTGGTATGTTGGTTACTGTCTCTAGTTGTGATTTGTATATGGTGGTGGTGTGTTGGTTGCTGTCTCAGGGTTGTGATTTGTATTTGGTGGTGGTATGTTGGCTGCTGTCTCAGAGTTGTGATTTGTATATGGTGGTGGTATGTTGGCTGCTGTCTCCGAGCTGTAATTTGTATATGGTGGTGGTATGTTGGTTGCTGTCTCAGAGTTTTGATTTGTATATGGTGGTTGTATGTTGGTTACTGTCTCAGAATTGTGATTTGTATATGGTGGTGGTATGTTGGCTTATGTCTCCGAGTTGTGATTTGTATATGGTAGTGGTATGTTGGTTGCGGTCTCTGATTTGTGATTTGTATATGGTGGTGGTATGTTGGCTGCTGTCTCCGAGTTGTGATTTGTATATGGTGGTGGTATGTTGGTTGCGGTCTCTGATTTGTGCTTTGTATATGGTGGTGGTATGTTGGCTTCTGTCTCCGAGTTGTGATTTGTATATGGTAGTGGTATGTTGGTTGCTGTCTCTGATTTGTGATTTGTATATGGTGGTGGTATGTTGGTTTCTGCCTCTAATTTGTGATTTGTATATGGTGGTGGTTTGTTGGTAACTGTATCTGAGTTGTGATTTGTATATGGTGGTGTTGTGTTGGTTGCTGTCTCTGATTTGTGATTTGTATATGGTGGTGGTATGTTGGCTGCTGTCTCAGAGTTATGATTTGTATATGGTGGTGGTATGTTGGTTACTGTCTCAGAGTTGTGATTTGTATATGGTGGTGGTATGTTGGTTACTGTCTCTGAGTTGTCATTTGTATATGGTGGTGGTATGTTGGCTGCTGTCTCAGAGTTGTGATTTGTATATGGTGGTGGTATATTGGCTGCTGTCTCAGAGTTGTGATTTGTATATGGTGGTGGTATGTTGGTTACTGTCTTTGATTTGTGATTTGTATATGGGGGTGGTTTGGTGGCTGCTGTCTCCGAGTTGTGATTTGTATATGGTGGTGGCATGTTGGTTTCTGTCTCCGAGTTGTGATTTGTATATGGTGGTGGTATGTTGGTTTCTGTCTCTGAGTTGTGATTTGTATATATGGTAGTGGTATGTTGGTTGCGGTCTCTGATTTGTGATTTGTATATGGTGGTGGTATGTTGGCTGCTGTCTCCGAGTTGTGATTTGTATATGGTGGTGGTATGTTGGTTTCTGTCTCTGATTTGTGATTTGTATATGGTGGTGGTATGTTGGTTTCTGTCTCTGATTTGTGATTTGTATATGGGGGTGGTTTGTTGGTAATTGTCTCTGAGTTGTGATTTGTATATGGTGGTGGTTTGTTGGTAACTGTCTCTGAGTTGTGATTTGTATATGGTGGTGGTATGTTGGTTGCTGTCTCTGATTAGTGATTTATATATGGTGGTGGTTTGTTGGTTACTGTCTCTGAGTTGTGATTTGTATATGGTTGTGGTATGTTGGTTGCTGTCTTTGAGTTGTGATTTATATATCGTGGTGGTTTGTTGGTTACTGTCTCTGAGTTGTGTTTTGTGTATGGTGGTGGTATGTTGGTTGCTGTCTCTGAGTTGTGATTTGTATATTGTGGTGGTATGTTGGTTGCTGTCTCAGGGTTGTGATTTGTATATGGTAGTGGTATGTTGGTTGCGGTTTCTGATTTGTGATTTGTATATGGTGGTGGTATGTTGGCTGCTGTCTCCGAGTTGTAATTTGTATATGGTGGTGGTATGTTGATTGCTGTCTCTGATTTGTGATTTGTATATGGTGGTGGTATGGTGGTTGCTGTCTCTGAGTTGTGATTTGTATATGGAGTTGGTTTGTTAGTTGTTGTCTCTGAGTTGTGATTTGTATATGGTGGTGGTTTGTTGGTTGCTGTCTCAGAGTTGTGATTTCTATATGGTGGTGGTATGTTGGTTGCTGTCTTCGAGTTATGATATGTATATGGTGGTGGAATGTTGGCTGCTGTCTCCGAGTTGTGATTTGTATATGGTGGTGGTTTGTTGGTTGCTGTCTCCGAGTTGTGATCTGTATATCGTGGTGGTATGTTTGCTACTGTCTCTGAGTTGAGATTTGTATATGGTGGTGGTGTGTTGGTTGCTGTCTCTGAGTTGTGATTTGTATACGGTGGTGGTATTGTTGGTTGCTGTCTCTGAGTTGTGATTTGTATATGGTGGTGGTATGTTGGTTGCTGTCTCTGATTTGTGGTTTGTATATGGTGGTGGTTTGTTTGGTTGCTGTCTCTGATTTGTGATTTGTATATGGTGGTGGTATGTTGGCTGCAAACTCTGATTTGTGATTTGTATATGGTGGTGGTGTGTTGGTTGCTGTCTCTGAGTTGTGATTTGTATATGGTGGTGGTATGTTGACTGCTGTCTCTGAGATGTGATTTGTATATGGTGGTGGTATGTTGGCTGCTGTCTCTGGGTTGTGATTTGTATATGGTAGTGGTATGTTGGCTGCTGTCTCAGAGTTATGATTTGTATATGGTGGTGGTATGTTGGTTACTGTCTCAGAATTGTGATTTGTATATGGTGGTGGTTTGTTGGCTGCTGTCTCCGAGTTGTGATTTGTATATGGTGGTGGTGTGTTGGTTGCTGTCTCTGAGTTGTGATTTGTATATGGTGGGCGAATTTCGACACGAATATTAAACAATCTTTAATGGCGTTTTTTTGATTATTTGGCGAGAAACAAGTATAAATGAGGTGGTATACAAAGGATCTCTCTTTCTCCTATCCTCCTTTCTTCCACCTTGACACTTACTCTCTCCGAATTCCAACCTTACCCAATATTGATCCCAAGTTGTGCCATCTTATACCCTTCTTTCTCCAACTTCTCAACCTACTACTAACATCTCCTATGCATCTCCAACCCTATTTTCATTTTTTCTTCCTTTGTCATGCTCTCTTCTTCTACCTCCCCTACCGTCCTCATAAATTGTTTATTTTCATTTCCAATGGGATGTATGGAAAACTGTTGCGCCGAGTATTTATGCACAGTTTACAATATAAATTGGTACAATAAGATAACAGAAAAGGTACAAAAAGTTTGAAACAGATGACAGTGACTGCAAAACCACTTTCCCAGCTAATTTTATGTCCCATAGCGATCCCGCATCCAATGAGCTAAAAAGGAACTTGGATGATGTAGCGTTGTTCGACAATTAGCAATGAATTCAGCTCAAACCGGTGCCAAGGGCCCTCTTGAACTTACAATGAAGTATGAGTAAAGCTCATTGCTTGAAGGCCACATTGTGACTTCATGATGAAGAACAACAATAAAAGCGTTGTTCTTATGCTTAGTTCTACCATGTATTTGTAGAGACGTTGCCTAATGTGCATTTATTATATATCCCTTCATTGTTCATTAAAAGCTTTGTAACAAGACTGTTTAACAGATAATTACCTCTCAATATCCAACAATACTTTTGGTTGTGTATACGCAGTGATACTATTTCGGAAGTATGGTAAAATCTGTTGCAACTCGTGCGCACATTTTGTAAACGAAAGTTTGAAATTATTTAACCAAAGGTAAACATATGTCACAAGTGGTCAATGTTGTAAACCATTGTGCCATGAGACAACAAAAGTTGTAATATTGAATTTTTTTAGTAATGTTCACACATGAAAAAGTTCTATTACTACACGAAAAAAATGAATACATCAGCATCAGTGCATTGAGAAGGAATCACTAATTACTCAACACAGTTTACAATTTAATCTATTTGTAGCCTTCAAAGTTAATTGTTTTTCGTCAATAAAACTTTAGTTAAAGCATTGTCATGTAGGAAAAATTATAAGTACACTTCAATTTCATATATAGCTTGTTTTTAGGTGGTATATATTTATTTCAATAGGCCAGGAATCCAGTCATTCCTTCTTTTTGGTATTTGAGGCGATCATTTCCGCCTTCAATTACACGAGAGTTCCTTTCTCGAAAGTCTCGTATTCGTTGTAATCATTCCGTTCAGACATTTGATGTTATTTCTTTGCAAAAGAGAAATTTGTCTTCGATATGTGGAACATTGTTGCTAACAGTTACACTTTTGAGGATGACCTTTTTTACAACTACGTTGAGCTGCAAAAAGGTGTTTTTATGTTTGTGCCAAGTCCGGCTGTCATGACTTCAAATTGTTGTCTAAGAGAATGTCAAAATCGGTAGTCAAATCCAGAAAGACGTGAATCAAGCTGAAAATGTCCGCTTTCATTTGGAATACTGACACGTCATTTCTTTCAATGATGTTATGGTGACGGCCATAGAATTTCTTGAGGGATGAAATTAACAATGGTTGAACAAATTCCTGACTAAGCAGCTTTTGGGACAGTGTTTTTGCTCTGTTCGAATCAACGAATCAACTGTAAAATGTAAACTCCATAGGCTTGAGATGTAGGTATATTGTTGCTAAGAAAAGGAAAGCTCACAATTGGGAAATTAAAATCATCACGCTTGTCGTATATGTTAGACTTCAAACGTCCATCTTCGTCAACATACAACAAAAGATCCAGGTACGAAGCTGAAGTGGGTGTATCAGTTGTTTCATTAATTTCAAGCTCATTGGGATAGATCTGATGTAAATATTCCTTAAATTTAGGATTATTAAGAAAAGTACATCGTCTATGTAGCGGAAGCTGAAATTAAAGGACTGGGCAAAATGTTTTTGTTTTCTTTGTGTTAGCCCTTGTAAAAACTTGGCCTCGTAGGAGTAAAGGAAAAGGTCAGCTAAAAGTAGCGCGCAGTTAGTTCCCATATGAATCCCTATTGTTTTTTTTTGTTGTTGGAAGACACGACCTCCGAATTAGACAAAAATATTGTCGATTCTGATATTTTTGATTACGACAGTCTCAGTGTCCTTCTTATTTGAATCAGTGTGGTTCTTAACAAAATATGTTTTGTCTTTCACTACTACTAAAATGGTGTATCTGCGTTCTCCATTTTTAGTGCAGAAACATCGATGTATTAAATATGCAATTTCTATTTCAGTTTATTATACGCCAGGGTTGTAGTAAGAGTAGAAAGTCAAAAGTTTGAATGCTATGGCAATGGGTAAGACTGGTTGAGGATAGCTTGTCAAGGAGATCTTTGGAATTTGTTAGAATCCACATCTGATTCACGCCGCTCGTGGAGTAATTTTTCAGGCCATCTCTGACTGCGGTGAACAAAGTAGTGAGGAGCTGTGAAAGAGGTTTAGTGGTGCATCTGGAATGAGGTTGTCTGACCAGAAAATGTTTGCGTTTATATGAAACTCCTTAAGTTCAGCTCGTCAATAAAACTGTTTTATGTAAAGATAGATAACTCTGAATTACCAAACGAATTCAAGAATCCAAAAAGAGTTGTCTTTGTAAGCTTTAATATTTCACAACTTACTGCATATTGAAAAATATATCGACAAACTAATACCGATGCAAAAAGGGTGAAAGGGGTTATTCTTACATAAAAAATCCCCCAAAAGCAAAAACACGGCAATTCATATTTGAAATGGATTGAGACAACATGACAAAGACAAGACAAAACAAACTAAAATGAAGAAGAATGCCACAAAACTAAAGCACTGGCTGTGTTAACCACTACAAAAACTGGAGGCTTCACCGGGTGCTCCGGAAGGGTAAGCCTCTTGAAAATGTAAGCATTCTCTGTTAGTTTTCAATGTTGACATACGTTTATTTTGTTATGACACTAAGTGATACTACAGAAATCAGACCTGTTTTACTTTTTCACAACAGTCAACATCTGATTTCCTAATACGAATTTTGTTTGATTATCCTTTTTTGCTGAAATTTTCTAAAATTATTTCAGATGATGTTCAATATGTCTTTCAAATATAGATGGTATACATGAATGCTTAATTTGTTTTGTTTTTGTTGTATTTACAAAACAATGTATATATAGTCTAAGTTTTTTGTGCAATATTTAACAATTTACCTTTTTGGAAGGCAAAATTTTCTGAGAATCATCGTTAACCAAAACCAAATTCATTTTTGTTGAGAATTTTAAAACACATCTATTTCAAATGACAAATAGCAATTTCCTTATATATATATAAACAATATTTATAAAAAACATTTTAAAATGGTAATTGCATTTCATTGTCAATATCATATCATATTAAAATATCTAAATCGATCTAGTGATGAAAATGTACACAGCAGCTGACCAACTTCTCGAAATCACCGAAGCCTAGGTTTACATTTCAGGAAACACTGCCCTTCGTCTTTCCCTTGCCTTCATAATTTTTTTTAGTAGTTCAAGTTGCGTGCATCGTTCTAATCCACGAATCATACTATATAGTATGTGTCTTATACAGTAAAATATAACTTGTGCTGTTACATAAGTTTCATTCGGGTTAACTCTTCTTGCTTGACTGTATCAGTATAATCGTTAGTTTCACTTCGACTTGCTGGTCATAAATATTCGTTACTCGTTACTTTTATCAAAATATTCGATCTGAATTTTTTGCTATGAATACACTACCATAGACAATGTTACATTCAAGTTGTTTGCTTTTTACTTGTTTTCTTGAAATTTTGACTTAAGAACTTAGAAATCATATGAATTAGATGCATAATTTTCTTGAAAAATGACTTTTATTATCCTACCTCAAAATAGGCTAAATTTTGACTGAAATCAATGGTAAATTTTTTGTCAAAAACTTCTGGTGGTAGGTACATAATGTTTTGACACCATATTGGAAAGATCATTATATAATATTAATCAACAAAAAAAATTCACTTCTTAGCCAAGTTTAAAGAATTATTCATAAACGAGATTTAAACGAGACTGAAACCTCATGTGAATACACCCTTAAATAAAGATGTAGGCAATTCGTTGCTCAATGGTCTAATGAGATTCTGAAAATATCTTTCTTAGAGCACCAATATGCTCAGCTATCTTGGTAAACTTAGGTACGAAATAACAATAGTAGCTTGTCATTATCATTTCTATTTCCCCTTTTCCTCGAGTTCCACCTGCCAGAACCCTGGCCTATAGTCAAAATCAGAAGAACACGTAGCATTCACAAACACAACAAATACATTTTCAATCAATGGTAAGGGATAAGAATTAATTTTTGTAATTGTCTTTCAATGTTTCAACCATTTTATCTATCACAACAATACAAATAGAATCTGAAAAACCCGAGTTGACATTGATGTATGATTTATTTTTGCCGATGATAATTGCTCCTCAGTTCAACAATGCAAGGGTTTCGATGATGTTGAAAGGGGGTTCATTGTGTGTATATATTGTCATTTTGACGGTTTGTATGCGACATAGCTATTTGTCATTTGCAAATGCAAACAGCAATTGGTATAAACGCCCAAAATGGAAATCGTTAAATTACATAAATTTTGATAAGAGACACAATAGAGGGTAAAACATCCTGGGTGAGAATTGGCATAGACACAGAAATATTTTGGGTCTCAGGCCGTTATGATACTTCTAAACGGAAACAAGATGGCAGACAAACTAGTCAGTGAAGAATCGCGGGAGGAAGCCTGGACTCTGAGTGATTACAACACCATTACGAAGGCAGATGTCTATTTATATAATTTATATAATGCAGTGAAACAATTAACAACAAAGAAATGCCAAAAACAGATGGCACATGACTGATTCGGGAAGACACATTTGTCTGTAAGTCTTACAGACAAATACGTCTTCCTGAATCAGGGTAAAAGCTGGCACCTGCAGTAAAACCACTTACTGCCTAGACTAATAGTAGGAAGAATAGGTTAGAACAGGTTATGTCGAAGTCATCTAAATAAATACAGACACCAGATACATGTAGGTATCCAACGGTCTTCATAGCCCAATATATAAACCTTGGAATCAGGCAAGCACACAAAAATCTAGTTTATTGAAAGTTTGGGTGTTTTTTACTTATTGTAAACCTGTCATGTCCGCACAGCTCTTATAAAGGATCATTATTTTTAGAAATTAAGAAATTTCCACGGTGATTTTATCGTGATGTAATAGGCAGGTTTAGAATAATAGCATGAACTAAAATTAATATTTACTTTCATTTAGAACTGTCCCCACCGTCAGTTTGTGACATGTATATCTCACGTGGTATATCTTTTCAAGGACTTATATTTAACTAAATATATATCTAAATATACGTCCTTGATCTTTTGTCAGCTTCTGTGTTAAAGAAAACACGATGTCATCAAATGCTGGCAAAAACACACAAAATATTGTTTACATTAAAACTTGTGACTAATATAGCAGGGATTGGAAACATTCACATTTCTTACAATTTCGGTGTCGAAACATGGGAATTTTTAGTCACTTGCTTTTAGTACACTTTACAGCTACATTTTTCTACCGATTTTAATACAAAATGCATCATTATATAGAAAAAAAAAAGATTTCAGCAAATCATAGTATAATTTTTTTTAAATAAATTTATTTCTAAGTACACAAATTTTGTTCTAAGACTTGGAGAATTTTGTTTTTTTTAGAAATAAACCGCGAAATTTTACACTTCATGGCGTTTTTTAGTACACTTTCTATTTTCCCAAAAATATTTAAAGCTACAAAATTATGGTTGAAAAGATGCAAATCGTGATATATTTTCTTTGAATGTAGTTGAAAATAAGTTTTAAAATACACAGGGAAAAGTTTAGTGTTTGAACTCCAAAATTTGTATCTAAAAATTGCATGAGCGTTGTCACATCAGTCTAAATTTATCAGCACCGTAAAAAAATCTTTTCTGCATAATTATATATGGCTACAAAACCAATACAATGACCTTTATTCTGGAAAAATTTCGTAATAACGCGATGGAATTTAACATGTAAACTACTGCGAGTTAAAGCAAGGCTGACTTGTCATTATAAGTCCTTGGTTAAAGTTAGCCAATTTTCTTTATTTTCATTGTTCTGACGATTGTTAATCATCGATTACTGTCATTTGTTTATTGGACGGTTTCTCGATAATTTTACGACCTATTTTCACAAGAAAACTTATTCCCATTTTTATTAGGATTTCATTGAACGTGTGAATAAATATTTAATGTTGTAAATATGCGATAAATCAACGTTCGCATTTTTAAAAAGAATCTTATGTTGAGTAAATCAAAAGTTTCAGCCGAAAATCGTAGCCTAGACAAAGCTACTGGTTTGTTACAGCCATTACAGGTTAGCATGTAGGATCAAAGTTTGCGAACTTTCTACCTTTGTTAGATCAGCCTAGCCATGTAGTTAAATGTCCTACATGCCTAAGGCAAAATTCACACCTTGATTAAGGGATTATAGACCTTTTCATAATTTAAGCATGATTACAATGTTACCTTTGTAAATTGGTTTATGAGAAATAAAGTTATCTTATTTATTTCTAGGTGAAAATTATATTTCTGAGTTATTGATATATAGTGTGATCGGAACGGGTCGTTGTTCCGTTTAATTGTCAATGTTTCCCAGGTTCTGGATAAAACGAATCATGTAAACTTTATGTTTATTATGTTTAAGGTTACAAACAGATCTTACTTGTGTAGTTACTAAATATAAAAATACTACGCTCAAAATGTAGCGTCTACTATTTGTTTACTTATAGCCTTACCCATGTAAGGAATTCAATTTAAATAGATAAATTGTAATTTAAATCTAACTTGTAGGCTCAAGTCCCAACAATATGGCGTACGTTATGCTCTCAATGACGTCATGAGCCGGGGAGAGTGCCGGATAACTTAGCCGGATAACCGGAAGTGATCCGGTGGGACGTAAACAAAATATCCGGACATGGCACAATTAAAGCCAAAAATAGAGCATAATAAAGGGAGACAAATTAACCTTCCAATAAAAGCTTAAGTAACCAAAAGTGACTACTGTCACACTCCTCCCTTCTTAAGACGTAATGTGCAATGCACATTAGTCTCAAAAAGGAGGTAGAAGCATTCATATGAAACAAGTAACAATCAACAATAATAAATATATCAACAACAACAATATCAAAGTTATATATACAAGCACCTATCTGTCCTGTAAGAAAGACATTTAAAACAAATATATATGTATCGTATCATAAATAAAACAACAATATATACATAAGTATCAGCTTAGCATGGCATCTCATCAGCTGAAAATCCAAAGCAATAGTTCTATATAGATATACTATAAAGTCATCAACTGAAAATAAATGTACAACTCATCAGCTGAAAACTCTGAAGCAATAATTTATATATTATAGTCATCAACTGTAAATAAATGCTTTACAATATTAACATAAACAATGTATATATATAACTATAACAACAACAATGTAATGTTCATCAATGTTCACAGTCCATGGTAAAGACCAGAATAAGATTCAAAGAATATCCAACATTATATATAATAGTCCAAAAATGAAATCGTGGTAAAACAGTTCTTTTGTATATACACAGTAGAGAGTTTCATTATACACAGTAGAGAGTTTCATTATACACAGTAGAGAGTTTCACGGAACTACAGTTGAAAGTTTATAAGTCCAAAAGATTTTTAGCAGAAGAGAAGAGTTCCTCACGATATTTGAGTTCGGCGACCTGTCGTCTCAGTTCTCTGTTTTCTAACTCAATGTTTCTTATCCTTTCGCGTTCCCTCTGTTGATGACCATTACGCATTTCTTTCAACTGTCTTTTTGCTGATTCTCTGACACGTCCAAGATAGTCGATTGTGTTGCACAGCCAACGGAGGTATTCTTCCAACTCGGGCTGACTTGAAGGTATTGCTGGAAGAGAGAGTGGTGGCAGATCAAAAGATGAAGTCTGAGATGATGAGTCAGCTGTAACAGAAGATGTGATGACGTGACTAGATGGGATTTCCATCTCAGTGTTGATATCGGACGACATGACAGGCAGTATTGACGAAGAAGCATTAGAATCTACAACTGTGCTGCAAGACACTGCTGGTCGTGTACCAGTTATCGCCATTTTCACACTGTCATTTTGCATTTTTTCTTCGTAAACTCGGACTTAACTTTTAATGCGTTATATTGTAAAAATTTACCAAGCAATACGTAAACCAAATGTGTTAATTTTCATTTTCATTACACATGCGCAGTAATATAGTTATTTTAAAAAGCGTTGGTTTTCTGGACAATGTTTGTTGATGTGTGTACCACTTATCGCCATATTTCAAAATATGCAGCAGTTTATTTTCAAACTGTTAAATGTACTTTTTAATCCACTGAAGTACTCCAGAAGGGATGAACTAAAGGGAATAAAGAATGAAAGGTCAGCCGATGCAATTTACAAACTGAAAGTAGCGTGAACTTTATCAATGAGAAATTCGCTCTATTTTTTTCACGAAACAAGAAAATAGAAGACCTTTACAGCCCCTAAGTCATCTTGATTTGACTATTTGAAGAGAAAGCAACATAAATAGCATTTATTTCTGGCAGAAAATATAGTTGACCCCCAAGTTCTCTTTTGCGACATCACATGTAAAAAATCTATTTTTAGCTAATTATCATACGTGACCCCCCACATAGCAATATATATTCAAAAGAGGCTCCCAAAGGATTTTACCGTATAGCGAGTTATTTTCGCGGGTAAAAAATTTCGCGGATTTGAGTGGAAAATGTATGGCAAAAATTTTAGCGTCTTCAATTTTCGCGGATTATCAAAGATCCTGTATATATCCTAAGAATACATAGAATATTCGCGGAATTTATTTTCGCGATTTAAGTCTGTCCGCGAAAATACGCGAAAATTAAAACCCCGCGAAAATTACCCGCTATACGGTATCTTAGATTTCTCTGTTTTTAAAGATTAAAACAACTATCTTCAAGGAATGTATTTTAGGATAATGTTGTCACGTCTGTAAATAATCGTGTAACAAAAGTCACGCGCGATCTCGAAGCACGTGAAAATAGGCGATAACTGGTACACGGCGATAACTGGTACTCGACCAGTGGAGTAGGAAGAAGTACTTTACTAGTTTCCACAGGAAACGACAAATAAGTAGCATCTGGTACCACATGCCTAAAGGAGGCATCTAAGGATGAAGAATTCACAGATTTAGCATTTACAGAAGCCACATGCTCAAAGTGAGCATTTGAAGGAGCTACATGCCCAAAATGGGCATTTTCTGGTTCTATTGCAGTATCAAATGAAGATGGTTTCCTAAAGCGGTACTGTTCTACTGAAATTCTTGAAGGCATGGTGAATGGAGTGCTGTCTGGTTGAACTTCTGGAAGAGGTAAGAGAGGTGGTCTTTTTGTAGGCTGTGTAGAGGAAATTGATGGGCTAGGCATTACAGGTGGAACGATAACTTTTATAGTTGGTGACGAACATGATGTAGGAGTAGATGACGAAGCTGAAGTAGGTAGAGATGTAGATGTGGTTGTTGCTTTCCTGGGATGTGACCTCCCAAAGTAGACGAAGAATCCTGGATTTATGTAGCGTTCATTGTCAACCTCTTCGCGTCTACATCTCTTGAGGACCCTGTTGAGTGGGCTGTCCTCATTTCCACATGCTGCTGGAAAGTCTACCAAGTCATGTTGTCTCTTAAGGTGGACTTTCATGTCTGCTTTCCTACCACATGAAGCCATACAGTGTGGCATAGAGCAATACTAAGTTACTGTTCTTGGCATGTGTTTACAGTCCCAATGCCTCTGGAAGTGCTGTTTGCTGCTGAACTTAATTCCGTTACATTCCTCAATGGGACAGGCCATGTTTAGACCATAATAGAATTCAATTTTATTTTCTTCTTTCATGTCAAAATCCCCATCGGCATGGAGCTCTAGCTCAGCCATTTCTGGAAGACAACTACCAATTTTAATAAATATCTTAAACATAGGACTATATTATTTATGTCATACTTATGTATACTGTAAATGCACAATTGTTTCCTGCTTACAATGTTTGTATGTTGGCCAATGTAGCCGGATAACAGTTTGTCTGTTTTAGTGTACAAATATGGTATCATATCATTATCAAAATACAGTAACGAAGATGTCTGTTTCAATTTATTATGTAAATTGTGCATCAATTGTTCTCTGTATTGGTTTCATGTTTGGTCCGGACCCTTGACATTTACATTTTCGCAACAACTGTTGCATCAACATCGACACACGATATATGTACTTTTGCTTTATTTCTTGCAAATTATTATATTTATTTTGTAAATACAAATTCAAGAATGCACATGCATTCATTACGGACTAAACTGTACCAATGTATGATTTTCAAACAATTCATAAGTAGAATTCAAGAGTAACATTACTCCATAACATTATTATAACAACGGATAATGCATGTTGTGTGTTAGAATAAATGATATCTATATCCCCTCCCCTTTTCTAAAAAAAGAATCTCTACACAGAGATTATTTGTTTATGGTTAAAACATGTTAGGTGGCTTGATAAGTCTTCCATGTCTTGTGTATTTAGACGTGGCTGGTGTAGAATCATCGTCAGGACAATTTTCAACTGGTTCATCTAGATGAGTGTTGATATTTTCATTGAAGTCATTAGTTTGAAAATGTCTTTTCTGTAAAAGCTTTAGATGGTCCACATGGACCACTTTTGTTTTACTAGTTTGGCATTCTTTTATTTTATACGTTATATCCGAGAGCTTTTCATTGATAGTGTATGGTCCAACCCAACCCAAACCAAGTTTTTGGTTTGCTTGAGGAGGGTACCAGCTTGAAATGTTCTATGTTTTAGTTTGACACCATAATATTTCTTCTGTTTTTGGAAGCTACCTTGTAAATTTTCATAGGTTACGTCGAATGCTCTTTGCATTGCAGATTTTAGCCACTCTACATATAAGATTGGACATTGTGGTAATGTGTGTGTTTGGTGTGATCCAGACATAATGTCCAGAGGAAGTGCGATTTCGCGTCCTAACATAACTAAATTGGGACTGCTTTCTTGAATACAAGAACGGTAAGCCATGGTGACATATGGCAGGTGATCGTCCCAGTCGTCTTCGTTGTCAGAGACGAACATGGCGAGAACTTGCTGTAAGGTCCGATTGAAGCGTTCTACCATCCCATCAGACTGGGGATGGTAAGGAGTGGTTCTGGATTTTGAGATGTCGAGTAGTTTGCACATGTGAGCAAAAAGGTGAGATTCGAATTCGGGCCCTTGATCTGTATGGATACGATTTTGGCTTCCAAAACGGCATATAAACTCTGTCACCAGCTTGTCTGCAACGGTTTGTGCACGATGATCTTCAAGATCATAGGCCTCTGTCCACTTCGAAAAATAATCAGAAACAACCATAATATATTGATTTCCGTGATCGGTAACAGGAAGTGGACCCATGATGTCAATCGCAATACAATCGAGTGGACCATTGACAGTTACGTGCTCCATTGGTGACTTTCCTACCCCTGGGCCGGGTTTTCTTCGCTGGCACAAGGTGCATGTGCTACACCACCGTTTTACATCGTTTGTCATACCTGGCCAGTAAAATCTTGAACGGACACGAGAAAGTGTTTTGTCACGCCCAAAATGGCCTGATATCTTGCAGTCGTGTAAAAGATGAAGTATCTCGTCCCGTAATTCCGTTGGTGCTACTAGCTGTAATTTATTAGTGCCGTCATTATTTAACCATTTCCTGAAAAGAATATTATCTTTGACAACTAATAGTTGCCACTGTCTAAGGATAGTACATAAATCTATGTTGGATATTTGGAATGTAGGTTTCTTCCCATTTGATGTTTCTAATCTTTCAATTGCGGTTTTTATTACAGGATCTTGTTCTTGATATAGTCGTATCTCATCGTCGGTCCATTGATCAATCCAGTTGGATTGATTTGGCTGACCAAAAGGGCCAGATACAGCCGGGCCAACCACAGGGTTGGATGAAGTTCTGCTTGATCTTGTTATTGCGGATAAACAGTTATCCTGGAGAACATTTTGGCCACATTGAACGCAATTCTCTCGTTTGCATCCACGACGGGGTCGCCTTGAAAGACCATCAGCGTTCCCATGCAGAGAACCTTTTCTGTGTTTGATTTCGAAATCATAGGTTTCAAGAGTTGATATCCATCGTGCAACCATGCCTTAAGGCTCTTTAAAATTCTTCAACCATGTTAGAGATGAATGATCAGTTCTAAGAAGAAAACGTTTGCCGTAAAAATAATGCTTCAATTGTTTTACGAAGACAAGGACAGCCAAGAGTTCTCTATAACTAGTGCAGTATCTCATTTGGGATTTTGAAAGGGTCTTACTGGCATAAGCGATGACTCTCTCCTGACCATTTTGGACTTGTAAGAGGACGGCTCCGATTCCAAAGGCGCTTGCATCTGTGTCCAGGATGAAAGGTTTATTTCTCAAAGGATAAGCTAGTATAGGAGCTGATATAAGCAAGGAATTAAGTTTGTTGAAAGCATGCTCACATTCGCTGGACCAGTAAAAGCGCTGGTTTTTCTTTGTTAGTTGTGTGAGTGGAAAAGAGAGAGTAGAGAAGTTTTCAATGTATTTTCTGTAATATGATGCAAGACCTAGGAAGGAACGAACATCTGATACATTTTCTGGTGTTGGCCAGTTTTTGATAGTGTCTAGTTTTGATGGATCACATTTCACGCCGTGTTTCGAGACAACATGTCCCAAGTACGATATCTTCCTCCCTAAAGAGTGCACATTTCTTTGGTTTGAGATTTAAGATGCGTTTTTAAATCTATCGAAAACAGTAGTCAGATTCTTCAAAGTTTGTTCAAACGTGTTCTCGAAAACGATAACATCATCAAGATAAACAAGGCATCTCTCTCAAACTGAAGACCGTTTAGCGTTATCTCCATCAAACGCTCGAAACTGGCTGGGCTATTAGCCATGCCGAATGGCATGCGTTGAATTGGAACAATCCTTTATGAGTGGCGAAAGCCGTTTTGGGTCTATCTTCTTCCCTTACTTTCAGCTACCAAAATCCGCTGGCTAAGTCCATCACACAGAAGTAATTTGACCCACCTAAAGAGTCAATGGCCTCCCCAATGAGAGGTAAAGGATACGCGTCCTTCTTTGTGACCGAATTAAGCCGTCTATAACCCACACAGAAGCGTGTGGAGCCATCCTTCTTCTTTACCAGCACAATCGGAGCAGCCCATGGTGATGAACTTGTTTCGATAACATCTTGGTCTAACATTTTCTGGATCACTTGTTCTGCTGTCTCTCGCATATGGACAGGTAGTCTTCGCGGTGGTATCTTGATCGGTTTGGCGTCACCTGTATCTATAGTATGTTCGATGATATCTGTTTGGCCTAATTTGCCATCTGGGCCAACAAAAATGTCGGCATAGTCTGCTATAACTTTTGTAAGTTTTTCGCGCTGACTGTCTGTCAGCTCATCTGATGAATTGTTTACTAGTGTGTGTAAGTGTGGAGGAAGCTCAATTGTTTTCGATTGTGTGGATGAAATTTGGTTCTTGAGACGAACTTTGTCTCTTTTGTTTAGATTCCTGGTATCAGTTGAAGTCATCTGTTCAGCAGGGTGATGTTTTATGTCACTTGTTATTTCAGATAAAACTATCTGTTCAACCGGGTGCAATGTTGCAACTTGTATATTTTTCTTTAGTATTTTCGGATTTGGTGTTGGATTCATTATGGAAAAGACAACTTTTGGGTTACTTGTGTTTGTGATAGCTTTTGGAAGTATGAGATTTTCTCCGCCTCTGAACTTTTCTAGTGGCTCTAAGCAGCCATCTTGTTTACCGGCATAATGACCTCTGATTTCTCCATGAACAAACATTTCACTTTTTGCTGGTATATGAATAGTTTCTGTCAGATGTACCCTTGCACATCTTGTGTCTGTTTTGTTATGTTTAAAAAGCTTGACGTTTATTTGTGGGGAGGACATCCTCCCTTTGCTAGTGTCAATTAAAATTTCGTCTTTCGCAAGAGAATCAAGGCCAAGAATTCCTGGCATTCCCTCTAATTCTGCTACAACAACAGAGTTTATAAATGTTTTCCCACCAATATTAATCGGAAGTTCGGCAATGCCAAATACTTTCAAGGGTTCCCCATCAGATGTGACTAGTGTAGAAGTGATTTCATGCAAAGCACATTGAATTTCATCATAGTTTTCTTTGGAAATAATTGTTACCGAGCTACCAGTGTCAATCAACATTTCAAAATCTACATCATTTATAATAGGGTCCAATGTTAAAACTATGTTCCCCGCTGGCGGCCATCTTGGATATCGCGCGGACCTGAAAAACAGCTTTTTCGTAAGGGACCACCAAGGGACTATTGTGGCCAAGTTTGGTGCCAATTGGCTCAGTACTTTCAGAGAAAATCTTTGGATGTGTTTTTACAATAGTCTCCAATTTGATTGTTTCATTTATTTGGGCTGGACTGTCGACCTTGAGTACAGCGATGACCATTTTGTGCTTGAATTTGATTATTTTGATGTGTTTGTCTAGTTCTAACTTGGTTGTTCTGTCGTCTGCTAGTTTGTTCATTTTGTCTAAGACGTCGTGACTGATGACATTGCCTACTAACATGACCTTCTTGTTGACAGTTGTAGCATGTAATTGGGCTTTTGGTATTTAGTCGGGTATGGTTTTGATTAGGAGCTGAAACTTCAGCTCTTGTCAGATTTTCAAGTGTTTGTTGTATTGTCTTCACTGATTTAGCTAGTTCTTGTATGTCTGGTATTTGTGTGTCTGACTTTGTGTCTGAATTGTGCAATGCATATACATTGCCTGTTGGTTCGTCATGTTTTGGTTTACGGTATAGCGTGTTTTGAGCTCCTTCAAAGGCTTCAAATTCAACGGCTAACGAAATAGCCTTGTCCATGCTTGCAGGGTGAGAAAATTGAACATATCGTTTGAGCTCTGAGTTTCCTAAACCTGTGACATATTGTTTTATAATAATAGACTCTAACATTTCAAGTGGACTTTGTGGGAAGGCTCTATTTGCCAGCCTTTTTAAGCAGTAACCGTATTCCGTAACTGATTCATTGCGATTCCTTCTTCTTCACCTAAACTCGCATCGATATGCTGTTTCTCTCTCAGGAGGGCAGAAACGCTGTGTTAAGGCGGCCTTCAGCCTAGCATATATTTGTATATCTTCATGTGCAATTTCACTCAATGCACGCTGGGCATTGCCTCTCAAACAAATGGCAAGTTGGGCGGCTTTTTCCCGGTCTGTCCAATTGTTCCACTGGGCCACCTGTTCGAAATGGCACACAAAATCTGGCCATTCTACACTAATGCCATTATATGTGTCTGGTTCCTTCTCTCATCGCCTTTGTGGGTGGTCTTGGCTAGGCTGTGCTGAGCAGTTTGTATCCAGCCGACTTAAATTTCTTACCCAAATGGGTAGATGCGGAGCTTCCGAATTAGACGGTTGATTCTTATTTCTACTAACGTTAGGTGAACAGCCAAAGTGGTTATATGAAGAATGTGTGGTCGGACAACTATAAGGGTTGTGTGTATGATTGTTAACTTGACAAACATCTTGTTTGTATGACGGATCCCATGATCCATATCTATCGTGACCCTGATTTTGAATTGAAAACGAAGAATTGAGTGGTGTTTGGTTTGGAGCGTTTTAGATATATGGATTTATTCTGTTACTCCCAGATTGGCTGTTTGTTTGTTTTTCATTTTGGTGACGTTAAGACCTTGCATTTGCCATGTTGTGTATTTCTCCATATGGAGAAAGATGTTGAACAGTGAACATGACATTTGTGTTTTGAGTTTGTGGTGAATGGAACATCTCGTTTCGATTGACAGAGTGCATATATGTGGTATTATTTTGGTCACTCCATACATTTGGAGCATAATTGTCAGACATAATCATTCCGTTTATGCTCTCTTGACGTTTCAAATTTTCCCTAATTGCTTCTTGATTTACACAATCAAACCGATTGTGTTTGTTTACAAAATTTGTTGTGATCTGATTTTCAGTTTCATATGAGCGCTGATCAGGTTGCTCACCATGTTTATAATGTAATCTTGGTGATCTTTTGTTCGGGCAATCCCGATTGTCAGTATTATTTGCCATATTTATTTCAATTTGATTTTGGCGTACTCCTAGAGAGCCTCGGAAACATTCCGATGTCACGTGGTTTGAAGTTGACGTTGAATACACAACGTCACCATTACGTTCAGAGGTGTGTGTGGATAAAGGATGTGTATCACGACATTTAGACAATACAGTCTGTTCTGGTGGCATTTTGTAGTTATCATGAATATCAAGAACAATTTGTTTATTCATAGGATTCAGTGGTGTAACGTGAAACTCTTCCCGTTTTGGATTTTTGTCAGATATTAACTCGTCATTTTCAATGTCACGTTGGGAACAGTGCGCAGCGGGTGCGTGTATGTGGAATTCAGACAGCCTTGCTTGATTTGTTAGTATTTTTGCATGGTGAACAATTTGATCATCATCGTAATGTGTCATTGAATTCAACCGTGTGTCAGGAAAACTTTCCTGTTTTGGATTTCTACGTTCTGCGTTGACAACGGGAGTGTACAAAATTTGTATTTCCGGTGAAACATTTGTCATGTCTGTGTATTTATTGTCATGCGATTTTGTGTCAGAAGACTTCATATGTTTGACTTTGAACTCGGACAAATGATTATTTCTGTCGGTATCAAGCGGACTAAAAGGACTTGGGATTTCTATTCTGTTTTGTGGTAAGTCTTTATTTTTATTTGTGTTTATGTCTACCCTTTCAACACTTTTATTACCAGTTGTATCACTTTCAACACCTGTTGAAGCATTTATTTCACTGAAATTTTCATGATTTTGACTGACAAAACTTGGACTAAACAAACGACGTACGCCATACCCAAAATTTTCAAACATTTTTCTAGCGGAAGACATCTTCCGTTTTTGAAATTGCCCCCCTTTTTGGGTTTATTTAATTTACTATATTTTTTTTCATATACTTGGAATGTTGCTACCGTATTTTCGTTTATCCCGGACGAGCCCCCAGTGTGATCGGAACGGGTCGTTGTTCCGTTTAATTGTCAATGTTTCCCAGGTTCTTGATAAAACGAATCATGTAAACTTTATGTTTATCATGTTTTAGGTTACAAACAGATCTTACTTGTGTAGTTACTAAATATAAAAATACTACGCTTAAAATGTAGCGTCTACTATTTGTTTACTTATAGCCTTACTCATGTAAGGAATTCAATTTAAATAGATAAATTGTAATTTAAATCTAGCTTGTAGGCTCAAGAGTCCCAACAATATGGCGAACGTTATGCTCTCAATGACGTCATGAGCCAGGAGAGTGCCGGATAACAAATATCCGGACATGACACAATTAAAGCCAAAAAAGGAGCATAATAAGGGGAGACAAATTAACCTTCCCAATAAAAGCTTAAGTAACCAAAAGTGACTAGGTGTCTGTCTGTCTGTCTGTCCGTTAAAAACTCTATAGAGCTGAGTTTGTTTGTTATATTTACATGTCAACTCAAATAAAACTTATTTATAGTTATTTATTTATTGTCTGTCTCTCTCTCACAATTTTATGCAGTTTTTATATGAATGTAAATTTCCATATTTGGTTTCTAAAGCTGCTAAATGACTAGATATAATTTGCCTCTCCTGGTATGTAGTGCTATTATTTATTGCTGACAAATTCTTTTGGTTCATGATTCAGTGACCTTGACTATTTTAAAGTATATTTGCCACCGTTGATTTCTGATATTTATAATAGCTATAATGGCGATAAAGTACTTGTACTTGTTTGCAAGCTAAGGAAAACGTATTTTAATGAAGTCAAATAAGCTTACTTATATAGTTGTCTTTCTGATACAATCTGTCTGTAATATTACTTGGAGGTGCGATTTTCAAGCTTGACTGACCAGAGTCATTTAAATATGGTTTCTGATTGGACAGCTGAGTTTGTTATTCAAAGCAATACACATTCATAGGTAAACCAAACAATGAACCAAACTTAGCTAGCAAACTAGGTAATTTGTTTAGGGATCGACCATTTAACTTGAAGGGGGTTATGTTTTTTTTTCTGGACAGAATTTTTTTTTTCGCGCTTCGCCCGAAAAAAAAATTTTTTTTTGACTAGTACAAACAAAATATTTTTTTTTTGAAAATAAACATTATTTTTTGGGCAGAAAGCCTCATTCACAATATTTTTTTTCATCACTTTTCCAGCCAAGAAATTTTTTTCACGTATAAAATCAGAATCAGAATATTTTTTTCGAAAAAACCCATAGCCCACCCGCCCCCCTTTTCATGTTACAACATGCTACGCCGAATCAGCTGTAAATAGTTTCAAATCCCTGTTCATACACAATGTAGCATTTTTTCATCTTTTTACAAAAGAACTGTCAATTAATGATAAAGAGGCAAACAATGAAAAAGTCATAACATCACTGCATATGATTGTTCAAGAAGGTCAGGTACGGACATATTTATTGATGCGTCCATGCGTGTACACATTTTAATCCCGAATAAATTCTTTTTGGTTTTTATTTATACCTAATTGTAACCAATGAAAATATCGAACGTAGATTTACCATCGCAGTCAATGAAATGTTTTTTTAAAACAGTAAATGTACGTGTCGATTTAAGTCTTTCTTAAACTTGAATGTAAACAAAAGACGAATCATGCGTGAAATTTGACAAAATGTACAAACAGTTAACAGCAATATTTTTGTTGTGCAGGTTATGCTGCTGTTACGACGATGAAGATTTACAAAAAGCTTTGGGAGGGGACTTATCCCAAGGATTGGACGATCTAATGAACTCGTTTGGTCAAGCCATTGATGGATTGGCTGAATTAGCTGAGGGAAAAACTATTGAGTGTGCTTTCAAATGTCCTAATGGTAAAAAATGTCGGATTTTACTTTAATTTTGAATGAATATCTATGTAAATCAAAACATGATCCTTTGATTAGTCATTACCACTTCTGCATACATGTCATTAAACTTCAATAGAAGTTCAATGAGGTGAAAGAAAAGCATACAAATTTACTAGTTAGACCATCCTTGCAATATTCTTGTCAGTATGGGATTCCTACACTAAAGATGCTGTACAAAAAAATAGAACAGATGGCTCATGCAATGAGTGGCAGATTAGCCAGCATCCACAGTAGTTCCTATGGTATGAGAGCTGCTAGATATATAAAAAACAGTAACCATTATGACATAACACCTCAAGTGCAAGGAACATACTACATATATAGAATAATGGAAGTTTTGTTTTTGATACAAGAAATGTTGGCGAGCAAAGGGGCTCGTCCATTATTGGAGCCAATATTTCTTGTCTCAAAAACAAAACTTCTATTATTCTTTTTATCAGTAATTAACTAAATCATTAAATAGAACAAATTTTGAAAATGAATGTTAAATTTCAACAAATCGTGAAATTGACCAGTATTGTTTGTATGATCCAATAAGAGTCTCTATAGATGTATATTTCTTTGTTTCATTGATTCTGATTGACAAAGTAGGCGTGGCCTAAGATACTTTTTGCCAATATTTTTTCGTATTCGGGCAGCAGCAAATACTGAAAAATATTTGCTTCGTGAGATCAAAGGAAACTCATACAAATTACCGATAAATATGTATATAGCTAGTCGAAGATTCCTCTGCCTTCTGATGGCCTTTTTCCTGGTTACACCACCTAAACTGGTTTTATCTTATATATATATATATATATATATTTATATCACAGAGTAAATGGCAGACTTAACCTTACATGTACAAAATATAACAAATAAATTAGTAGCCAAAAGACTTATACCACCTACAAGATTTTCCAGAACGATGCCCTCACTATCTTTTCAAATTCCACAGGCTCATTTTGTTTGTATTTCAACAGCAATCTTTGTCCCCCAATATATTTGTACAATACAAAACTGGAATAATCTCCGACTGGACATGGTGTTGAGTGACTCCATACAAATGTAGGTGTTAACTCTCATGTTTTGTGCTTGAGACTTGTGCTAACTCAACTATTCTCTGACTAATGTAATGCCTCCTGCATGGGAGTCACATGTAAGGATCTCCCACTAACATGCTTTCCTCCCACACTATCTCCAACTTATGATTTTTTTCGTATTATTACCCAGGTGAAATTACATGAATTATCATACATGTACATATCCGATTATTGATTGTATGGCAATCAGTACAGGTTGTAGGCAAACAGGTTAATTAAACTTGGAAACAATTCAAAGATCTAACCCTCCCTCTGAAGTTACATGTACGTTGCAAATTAGAACCAAACTTAGTCGCAATGGTCATTGTGGTCATTTTATATGGTCCTTTTTGAAAAGGTGTCTGCTTGTCTGCACATTATCCAAGGTATACATGTATGTAGTTAGTATTTAACGTAGTTCAATTTTGTTTCCTATCGGAAAATATCACTCAAAGATCTTCACCTCTGTAACTTTATGTACTGTAACAGTTAGAACCAAAGTAGTCATAATGGTCCTTTTAAGGTTCCCTTCAAAAATGGTGTCCATAAAGTTCTCTAGGCATCAAAGATGGTTGCAAGCAGGAAATATTATAAGCCATTCGGGAATCTTCACAGGGTATACAGGCTCATGGGATATAAAACACAGACAGGGAATATGAACCCATATCCCCTCTGAAGCCCGAATAACTTTTTTATATTCTGCTAGAAGTGCTGTAATTTTTAGCTCGCCGGGACGAATGTACGGAGAGCTATTGTCATACCCCTGGTGTGGCGTTGACGTCGTCGGCGTCAGCAAAACTTAAATCTGCCTTGTGGAATTGAGACCTGAATAGCTAGGATGTTGATATTTGGTATGTGACTTCCTTGTGACAAGAGCTTTCTTCTGGTACTATACTTGTAGACATTTTGACCTTGACCTTGCCCCTAGGGCAATTTTTAAAAATCTTTAACCTTGCCTCTAGAAGGTAGGCTTTTAGTGGTAGGGTGTTCATATTTGGTATGTAACTTCCTTATAATGAGAGCTTTCTTCTGGTACCATACTTGTAGACATTTTGACCTTGACGTTGCCCTGAGGGCAATTTCCAAAAAACTTTAACCTTGCCTCTAGAAGGTAGGCTTTTAGTGGTAGGGTGTTCATATTTGGTATATAGCTTCCTTACATTTTGTATGATGAGAGCTTTCTTCTGGTACCATACTTGTAGACATTTTGACCTTGACCTTGCCTTGAGGGCAATTTGTAAAAAACTGTAACCTTGCCTCTAGAAGGTAGGCTTTTAGCAGTACAGTGTTTATATTTGGTGTGTAACTTCCTTATGATGAGTACTTTCTAGTGGTACCATATTTGTAGACATCTTGACCTTGCCCTTAGGGCAATTTTTTTTTTAAAAACTTTAACCTTGCCTCTAGAAGGTAGGCTTTTAGTTGTAGGGTATTCATATTTGGTATGTAACTTCCTTATGATGAGAGCTTTCTTCTGGTACCATACTTGTAGACATTTTGACCTTGACCTTGCCCTGAGGACAATTTGTAAAAAAACTTTAACCTTGCCTATAGAAGGTAGGCCTTTAGTGGTAGGGTGGTTATATTTTGTATGTAACTTCCTTATGGTGAGAGCTTTCTTGTAGTACCCTATTTGTAGACATTTTGACCTTGACCTTGCCCTGAGGGCAATTTTTAAAAAACTTTAACTTTGCTTCTAGAATTAAGTTGTTTAATGGTAGGGCTTTCTAAAGGTACCATATTTGTAGACATTTTGACCTTGCCCTGAGGGCTATTTTTTAAAAACTTTAACTTTGCTTCTAGAATTTACTAGGTGTTTATATTTGATATGTGACTTTCTTGTGAAGAAAGCTTTCTATTACTTTTGAATTTATTGTGCATCCAGGTTACTGGAATCCCCGGCGAGCTATGTTGTCTTCTGACAACTCTTGTTCTATCAAAAGTATTTAAAAATTGGGATTTTGCTACCATGGGGATACAGTCTATATCCCTTGTCAAGCCCAAGGTAACCAATCAAATTGCAGGATTTACCTGGATATTTCACTTCAGCAGAATATAGTTAAATTACACCTTAGCTTATTGAAGAAAAAATAAGATTTACTACTGTAGTCTAGTTGAACTGTTTTTGTCACAAACAGTAAACTTTAGTCACCTTGTCACAATAGACAAGATGGCCCCTTCAAAGAAAATGTGTCCAACAGGTAAACTGACCAGGGAACATATTTTAACATACTAGGACATACATGTGCATAAAAACTATTATAGAAAACATATTCAACTATTTTTATCTGCTGAAACTCCTCGGTCATAGGGTTGAAAGTCTCGTCATGTGACTTACGAGTTTCCTAGATAAAGAGGCAATTCAAAAATGCTTCCCGCCAAATCATGACGTCTGAGCTCGAGGATTATGAAGTTCAATTTTTTTCAAAATGTAACTTCCAGGTACAATTTTTGGTCCCAGAAGTTCCAAATTTGTACGAGACTTACATACCCTATAAACATGGTTAGGAAGCAGACTTTAATTATGACATAAGTTCTGGATGGTCTCATTTAAAAATGTGTCCTGCAGGTGCTAACAATTATCTTATCAAAGAGGAGGTGCAAATTGGGAAGAAAGTTATGGAATCTTTTCCATCAGTAATTTGCAGATGAAATTGGTATTCTTACATGTATTTCATCAATATAAATAAAAGTATAAAAGAGTTACATGCTTATTTTCTTTTGGCGGATAAAATTTATATATTATTTTATTTAATATTTAGGTAAAAAGCCAAAGCCAAACCCAAATCATAAACCAACGTCGAATGGCTGTGGATCTTTTGGAATAGAGGTAATTTTGAAGTTAAAATTTTTTGATGCTTGCAATAGATGACATGATGAACATTATTTAATTCTATAATCTATACATGTTTAGCAGATATTGTCAAACTTGTATCGAGTAATTATATAACTTTGCAATTTGATAAAAAAATGTTGAGTTTTCAATTTTTAAAGCATCAATAAATATTCTTCAAATACCCTTGTTATGCAAATTTGATTAGATCTGTCTTAAATCATTAAAGTTGTCTTCCCTTTTTGTCTCGCCTGCGACAAAAGGCGTAGAGACATGTGTACAAAGTATGGCGGCGACTGCGACATAATTTTTCATATTAAGTTTTTTGTGATTAGGTCATTTTTCTCACTAACTATATGTAGTAGGTCAATGATATATGGTATATAGTTTGGTCTTGAGTAGTACATGACAGTCAGCTATATATATGGCTTTTGTCTGTGACCTCAATTTCACAGTTCAATGAACATGTAAAGTTTTTGTGATAAGTTTAGTTTCTCAGTAACTATTAATGATGTGTCAATGATATGTGGTATGTATGTTGGTTTTAGCTAGTACATGACAGTCTGTCATATGGCTTTTGTCTTTGACCTTAATTTAACAGTCCAGTGATCTGAGCATGTTAAGTTTTTGTGATTAGGTCAATTTCTCAGTCACTGTAAGTGGTACATGTAGGTGAATGATATTTGATATATAGGTTGGTTTTGGGTAGTACATGACATTTTGCTATATGGCTTTTGTCTGTGACCTCAATTTTATGGTCCAATGAACATGTTAAGTTTTTCTGATTAGTTTACTTTCTCAGTAACTGAAAGTGGTAGGTTAATGATTTGTGGTATATAGGTTGGTCTTGGATAGTACATGACAGTCTGTCCTATGGCTTTTGTCCATGACCTAAATTTGATGGTCTAGTGATCATGTTATTTTTTTCTGATTAGATCAGTTTCTCAGTAAACTATGGTACATCAATGATATTTGACTTTGGTTGGTCTTATGAAGTACATGACGTTCTGTTATATGGTTTGTGCGTGTGTGACCTCAATTTCACTGTCGAGTGAGCATGTTAAGTTTCCTAGCATCTATCTGTCGTAGTTCAATAAAAATTGGTATGTGAGTTTGTCTTGGATAGTACATGACAGTCTACTACAATTTTTGTATTTGACATATGTCTGTTACCTCAATTTCAGGGTTCATTGATAAGTATCTTAAATGGTAGGTCAATAATATTTGGTATGTGGGTTTGTCTTAGATGGAACATGACAGCCTGCTATTTTGGCTTTTACCCTTGACATCATTTTCATGGTCTAGTGAACATGTTGGTTTTTGGTACAGTACAGCCAGAGACTTACCATGATAAATCACTGTGATAGACGTATCACTCTGCTTAGTGAAATGTGTATATTTCATTTCCTGTTTAATATATCAACATGCTTTCTTTTGCATTTAAAGTGATGCAGTCTACTATTTGAAATGCAAAAGAAATAATGTTGATAGATCAATCAGGAAAACAATTAGGCTAAATAAAAAAATAGGTGTGGTTCCGGTCACCCGACCGACCCTATTTTTTCCTGCCGACCCTAGACTTTTTTTTCACCCAAAAAGTAAAAAAAAAATAGAAATAAAACGACCGACCCTAGTTTTTATGGCCACTTTTGACTGACAAAGTTTAAGTAGAGATCAGCGGCAAGAAACTGTAAATCGGTATTATCATAGTTTATCAACTATTTACTTTATCGGAACCTTTTTATGAAGTATTTGATGAGAAACGAGCTCAAACGCCGCGAAAATTGAAGTTATTCACCATCAGGAAGTTTTCGTGCAATCATAAATTCGGAACGAGTTTGGCGCGGACTGTCGTATTTGTATTTATTTCACATGTTATTTAATATTTCAGAGGCTTCAAAGCCTATTAAACTGTTGCGGGATAAATTTAAAGGAGACTTAAACCTCTTCTTTTACATCTGTTGTCAAGAGTCAATGTGATATAAATAGCATTGTCAGCTATATCGACACTTTACCGATCACATGGTTTGTTGACATCCTCAAAAGTTACGGCGGCTAATGAAATATTCGAGATTATGAATGTATGATATGAAAATATAAATTTTGGTGGAAATTACATTCTCTTTATAACTGTTAGGAATTTTCCACTTCATAACAACCTATAGTATTTATCAAGTCACATAGTGTTAAGAACGATCGTTTGGCTTGAACTGAGAC
>MJUU01048011.1:0-13573 GCA_002080025.1 Modiolus philippinarum | reverse complement strand
CAAAAGAAAGAACAAAAGACAAGTAGGAAGAGTGGCGAGTTGTAATAGTTATTATTTTTAGCAGCCAAATTTATGTTTCAGTGCTTTGCTCAAGTTAAATTTTACAAATATTTCCTATACTTCTACCCGTCCATATATTTGAGTGCTCTTGATGACTAAGGACTTTTAAAATTTTTTGTATGATTTTTGTGCAGTAGGCAGCTAGTCTTTTTGAAGAGTGAAAGTAGAATAAGACTCGTTTTATAAGTTTCTCAGCTATTGTTTTAAACTTGCAATGCATTTGTCTTGTAAATCAATTTGAAAATACAATCACTGCACCTTTGTATGTTGCAGAATTTGTTGCTAGGAATATTTTGTGATGTAAAAGCACACCATTTAGTGAAATATTTTGTGAACAAACTATACAGAAACACATTTTCAAAATGTAGACTGTATTTTGTATTTTTAAGTATTTTTGTCCTTTTTCTGATATTTGCCATTTTTTACTTGAGTTATGTAATTCATATGCATTGTTTTTGCATTATTCTACTGTCATATTTTTGCATTTTGTCATTCTTTTAAAAAATTTTTCTTGAATTCAATTTCATTAAAAGTGAGATGGTATATATCATAATGCACTGTAATTTATTCACATATAACATTTCATGTACATTTCAAAATGTTTCATTTAACAGGTAAATTGAATCTCCGTTCTATATTTTATATAGATCTGTTTCTATCTTGCCTTATAGTTTTTATTTTTCAATTTCACGTTGCAATAGTTTGTTGACTTTTACTTGTACAATAAAACTTCAGAATAAAAGTGACTGTATTATACAATGTAGCATGGTTTAGAAGAAAACGAGCTTCTGGCATATTTCTTCATTTTGTGTTTATTTACATTGTTGTCTTTCAAGTATATCAGAACAAGGACAAAGTCGTGTAATTATATGTTCTTTATCAGAATATTTTCTTTTTTTGCCCCCGCGGCGAAAAGTCTGGGGCATATTGTTTTACCCTTGTCCGTCCATTTGTCTTTCGTTCCTTCGTCCGTCATTCCGTACTAATGAAAAAACACAACTTTTCATGTTTTTTACATAGTTTGCTAACAAATTCCAACTACTTCAAAGGAATCTAACTTACAATAAGTAGATGTGCACACACATATCTTTTGGAATATTCAAAATGGCTGCTTGTGCCATGGAAACTGAAAAAGGTGTAAAAATTCAAAGTGCTTCAAATTTGATTAAACAAGAAGGATGTCTAGCACCCATAGAAATAATTTAGGGTCTCAGAATTTTCAAAATGGCTGCGGTTGCAGTGGAAACTGGAAAAAGGCGGAAAAATTAAAATTAAAATCGATGAAACTTTACAGGAAGATTGCCTAGCACCTATAGAATTGATTTTCGGGCTCAGAACTTTCCTATCATATATTTTGGAAAAAGGGGAGGCATATCATTGTGTCCATACTTGTACTGTGTCAACACATGCTTAAATTGCACTTGCCATATTGATTCAGGGTTCAATGAGCTGGGGCATAATTGGTTGCCATTCGGAGACAGCTCTAGTCTTACCATTGTTACTGTGATAATTTAGTCTCATTTTATGAGAAATTTGATAATTATTATTTTCATTTTCATGTCTTTTATTCATGTAAAGACATTCTGATTCACAGAGGTTATCAGCTCTCTAATTTCAATATCAAAAGAGGCTATTGATATGCTAATTAAATTAAAAATAATCTCCAATTTCACTGTGTTTAACTAACTTAGTAAAAGGAAATAAACAACCAATATTTCTCATTGGATCAAACAGTTAGTGAAAGGTCAGAAAAGATAGTTCCATTGCATTGTTAATTTTCCTTCAATATGGAAATATAGAAATACCCAAGCTGCATAATAAACACTAAATTTTGTTATGCTGTGTATATGTTTCAAGGAGTAATCTCTCATCAGCAGCATCAGAATTAAATAAAATGGACCAAAAGTTTCAATACTGAAGCATTGTAAGGCTATCCTGAACAAAATGTTGGTTTGCTGTTTATCAACTAACAATTTTGGATTAGAGTAGGTTGGATGGTGAAATATTATTATTATTTTTTTTTAAAAACATTGAAAAAAGATTAATTTCAAAAGAAAATGTGCTAATATTGAAATAAGAAATTATTTTCTGGAAATGAGGATAAAATTTTTTGAGAATGTAGGGGTTTAACGAGAAGGTCAATTAATAGGAAACAAGGTTGGTCTAAATGTCAAAGAAAGCCTTCTCCTGACAATTTGTAAACATGTAAAGAGCTTCTATACAATTTCGATTTTTCAAACTAAATAAATTCCTTTACAAAAAGTCTTTCCATTATGGGAGATTTAAATCATAGATTTTCATTTTACATTCAGGGTTGCCACACATCCTGGAAAACTGGAAAAACCTTAAATTTCATTTTGGTGTTCAAGGGCCTGGAAAAGATCTTGAATTTTAAAATATTTGGGAATATCCTTGAAAAACCCTGGAATTTGAAAAAAGATAATATTGATAGGCAGTATATAAGCAAAGTCTGCAAAATACATTTGTTTTAATTATCGTAACCTAGAATTTTGTCGACTTTTTTGGTCTTTGAAAATAACTAGAAAATCCTTGAAAAGTCCTGGAAATATCCTTGAGTTTTGAGACACCAAAATTGTGGCAAACCTGTACATTAATTCATCCCTACTTGGTACTGTGTTTGTGTTTTTGTAATGCATTAATTCTATTTCATCTATGAAAGCCCCTATATATGTTGACAATTAATATAAGGACAGAATATTGTGATATCTTTTTACACATGTAACAGAGAATTTAAAACAGTGTTTTTGTGTATTTTGTTGCAACTTGCTGTAATGCTGAGGCTTGTCTCGATAAGTCTTGTTGCATAACTTGAAATTGTATTAAGGTATTATGAGTAAGTCTTTCCAGAAGCTATCTATCAAACTAAAATATATTGTCATTCCCAAGGGCACTATATAATCATTATTTGTCGGTAATGCTCATTTTGTGGCAACAGTTTTAAGAAAATCCTAATTTATTATAAAATCTTACAATTTGAAATACAAAATAAAAGCTAATAATGTTACATCAGTTAATCCTCATTTCATGTTTTAATGGATTACATCTATCAAGAAATGTTAAACAGAAATTCCTATTTCCACCTTTTTTTAAGTCTGTGGAGACTTATCGGTTTTACTCTGTCTCTTATTATTATTTTGAAATGTAATGATCGGAGAAAATATGTAGCTTAACATGCCTAGGGAATTCTATAAAGCATACATCAAGCTTTCCATTTTACTTTTTTTACCATATAATGCTTCAAATTATTAGTCAAGCACTGATGTTGGAGCTGTTTGTTTCATTGATAGTATTTACACATCACATTGAACTTGTTGCAATAAGAAAGGTGCTAAAGTACTAACTACACAAAACTGCTATTTAACAATTCAAGAAAATATCATTATTCCAATGTGTGTTATTGTAATGTGGTACACATTTAATCAGGACCATCTGTCATGATTAAATTTTGTGGTCTTTTCTCATTTAAAATATATACTTTAGTTTGAAGAAGAAAATCAAACCTGAAAATTCAATGATTCTAACAAAAAAGTAAGTTTTTTGTGTATGTAGGTAGTTCAGCTTCTTTGTTTTACAATATGTATGAGTTTTATGCATTGTGTATCATTCAAGTAAATTTAAGTTGAACTGTTCAAATTCCAAAGAAATTATTTTTTTTCAATAATTGGTATACATGGTATAATTTGACGTTGATACCTGTTATTGGAGTTGCCTTATGAATTCTGTGCAAACTGTAGTATAGTTTACCTTTTGATTCTGCATAATTTTCACATTTTCAATGAAGATTTCCCATTTTTGGTTCCCAGCCCTGCTGATGCGTCCAAGGTTGTCAATATGACCATGCATCTAGAGATGAAAATACTAGCCATCCCCACCTTCCCAAAGGCAGACTTACTTTGAGCAGGACAAGCTAAAATTTCAAAACAATTGTAGTCATGTATTGAACATTATTATGCCCCGCCACGAAGTTGAAGGGGCATATGGATTTACCCTTGTCCGGACGTCCCGATGTTAAGTTTTGTGTTTAGGTCCATATATTGGCAACCTCTTGTAGTATTTTGATAATATTATATCAGTACATACTACCAGATTCACCAACAATTAGGGATCAATGACTTACATTTTACGCTTGAGTGACTTTTGTTAAATTTTGCATTAAAGTCCATTTCTCAACAACTATGCATTATAGCAATATGATGTTTAATCAAATTAATTGTCTTGATGAGTACTACACAAAACATTGACAGTTAGGTGGCTTTGACCTATATCTAACGCTTGAGTGACGTTTGTTAAATTTTGTGTTAAAGTCCATTTCTCAACAACTACGCATTATACCAATATGATGTTTCATCAAATTAATTGCCTCGACGAGTACCATCCAAAACATTGACAGTTATATGGCTTTGACCTATATTTTAGACTTGAGTGACTTTTGTAAATTATGCATTTAAGTCCATTTCGGAACAGCTACCCATTATACCAGAATGATGTTTCATCAAATTAATGTTTTGATGAGTACTGCCCAAATCATTGATCATTAGGTGGCTTTGACCTATATTTTACGCTTGAGTGACTTTTGTAAAATTTTGCATTNTCCATTGTGGAATTACCGATAAAATAATTATTAGTATTTTTGTTCGCTCGACAAGGATTATCAGGTCCATATCAGATTCGCCCTACGGGCTCATCTGATATGGACCTGATAATCCTTGTCTCGCGAACAAAAATACTAATAATTAATAT
The DNA here is from genome assembly GCA_002080025.1 of Modiolus philippinarum. NCBI lineage: Eukaryota > Metazoa > Mollusca > Bivalvia > Mytilida > Modiolidae > Modiolus > Modiolus philippinarum. The sequence continues at coordinate 8,752 of MJUU01048011.1, read as the reverse complement.
TTCTCAACTACACACAACATTATATTACTCATTTTTATGAGAACTACCCAATTTGTTGACAATTTGTTGACTTTGACTTACATTGTATGCTTGGATGACTTTGTTAAATTTTTGCATCAGGACCATTGTTTAATTGACTTAGGTTATATATTGTCATAAATTTGTCGGTGGGGCATTCGTGTCTTACAGACACATTCTCTAGTTAAATGATGAATTCATGACTGGCAACTTTTTCAGACAAATTTTCTACCATGAGGGAGATGGGGGGGGGGCTTTTTTGGGATGCAAGGATTGGGAGTTATTAAACTCAGGAACAAGTCTTTTCTATAATTTAAGCCTGTGATATCAGAAAATAAATTCATTTTGAATCAAGATTTCACCAGTTTCTAAGTTCCTTTGTAGTTCCAGATTTCAGGATTTAGTAAAAATAAAGATGGGATTCTTGGATGAAGCCCCTTCCAGCCTCTTCTCTACCACACCATGCATCCCATTACAATTATTTTCAATATGATTGTTATGTATATGTATTGAAGTTTCATATTTACTCTATCACATCTCATGTCATATCCTTTGTATAGCCTACAACGAATCACACCAACTACATCAATATTGTAATTATTTGTGTGTATTTGTAAGACGTAAACAAATCATCTAGTATATTTTTATATCTGTGGAAAAAGCAATTAAACTTGAAATTTTATTTGTTACATCGAACATCAGTTGATTTTACTGTCTTTCATTGTTTCGTTCTTGACATTTGTAGTGTTTGGGTAAATTTGTAATTATTAATCAATTATTTATATATTATCTTACAAATATATATTTTTTCAAATAAATTTATAGTTATAATATATGACTTTATAATTGAATGCATTTACCTGCATGTAAAATGAAAAGGCACAGTTCTTTAGCATTGAGCATTATGTATGCTTCTGATGACTGTGTTTATTGTGTATTCAGGATTGGGGTGGTAGATGTTGGAGGAAGGACTGGTGCATAAAGCTGTATATGAAATTATTATCTTATGTCAAAATGTAGCCATGATAACAAATTTATATGGAAAAATATATCTTTTTCCATGATTAAAATTTCTCGATTCTTATCCCTTCAGCACATAGCAGAGAAAAAAATTTATTTTGATATTTAGGCCAGATTTAGTCCCTTTATTAAAAATAAACAGCAATTTGTTCTACAATGTATGAGTAAAAAACTGTAACCCAGACTATAGTTTTAAAAGGCTAGATGAGATTTTAGGATTTTTGTCTTGATTGTAACAATAGTCATTGAAAGCAAGTCCTGGAAAAATCCTTGAATTTTGAGACATCTAAGCAGTGGCAACCCTGGTATGACTTAACGGTGGTAAACATTTTTTAAAACCTTAATACTTTTGAACTACATTACTTGTACACATAATCTTGAGTCCTAAGACACCTTAGGTTATGAATTTTCCATGTTTTAGATTATCTTGAGCTTTTTTCATCGTTCATTAACTTCATATGAAGAAGGACATGGTTTCACATTCAATTAACAATGAAAGCATATGGAGTAAATGACCATGAGACAAAATCTCTACAAATACATGTAGATCAACCATATTTTGTGTATTGATGTATCTTAGAGGGCACATGACAATGACCACTTATCCATTGACCTTGGCCAAAGTTGAGAGACTTTGTAAAATTTTGGAAATAGTTTTATATTCAATTTGAAATTTAACAGTACTTCAACCATGTTTGGCATATTGTTTCATCTAGGGGATACATGCCAGTCTGACATGTCATGTAGCTTTGGGGTAAATTTAATGATTGATTTTGTTAATTTTTAGCTCACCTGTACCAAAGGGTTAATGTGAATTATTGTCATTACTTAGTGTCCATGGTCTGTTCATCTGTCATCCGGCTGTCCATCCATCTGTCCATCCCTCCTTTGTCCGTACGTCTGTCTTGAACTTTTCATTATTCATCAACTCTTATGAACCACTAGAGTAAATTTCACCAAACTTTACGGAAGGTCATTTTGAAAAATTGCCCATTTCTTTCTAATGCCATAAAAACATGATTGCCAACGAGGAACATACTTGATTGACTGATTAGTTAGAGTTTAACGTCGAGTGAGCAATATTTCACCTATATCAGTACGAGAACAAGTTAATCAATAAAAATTGTAAGTAAGAGAAGAAAGAAAGAAAGGTGTAAGGGACATCCTTGGCGACGAGTTTTAATTGCCACTGAAAAAGGGGAGAAATGGGCAAGGGAAAAAAATTTAGCTTTGTATACGACACCCTGTGCGTATGCTCTCCTTTGAGAAATATAGAAGGGGTCTTTATACTGCATGGGGTTTGGTGTTTCTCCACACAGTTTGGCTACAATGGTTTGCCGTCAGGCTTTCCATACCATGACCTGACTACCCCGCATAGACACAGGGCATTCCCTTATCCACCGGCAAGGGACTTGCCTGACATCTCTGGAACCGATTCATTTCCATCGTCTCCTCTTAAACTTTTGCAGCAATTGAATGATGTATGGAGATTGTAAAAATTGTTCATTTCAGTCGAATTTGACCCGAAAGAACGTGCTTGCCAGCGTGGAACTTTACGTTAACATAAGACCACAGGCACTTGTTTCATAAAAAAATTTGAGTCCCTCCCTCTAATCTTCGAGGTAGGGACTCATATTTTTTATGAAAGAAGTGCCTGTACATTAGACACTACATATGGGAAATCATATTTTCAGATACTTTGTTCTTTTCCTCTTGGACTTTTGCTTTTGACAATTCTGTTCGATAATTTTGTTATTTCCCATAAAACTGGACCCCGAGGGAACCCCGGTATATAGAAATAGGACCAATATTCCAGGCTGCGGTGTACAACCCCTCCAAAACTGGATGTCCCTGGTTGTGCAGGATGAATAAATAAAATACACAACCCATCTTTCGGATGAGATGTAAATTCAGGTCCACGTGTTGGAAGAAATGCCACGCTTCCGGCACGTTAAAGAACCCTTGTAGCAAGCTCTTTTTTGAGTGGTCCCTAGATGATTGGCTACAAGGCTAAATTTCCCGTCCCTTTCGATTTCACCTTACTTTTCCAGTGGAAGTCAAAATTTCCCGTCCCATGACACTTTTCAAACCCCAAAATGATTATTTATTAACATACTTGTTACCGTCTTGATATAGCTGAAATATTGCTCAGTAGACGTTAAACAATATTCAATCAATCAATCAATCACATAAACTGTTCATTTTATTCTGATAACAAAATACCGAGGTTACTGTGAAGTAAGCTTCTGCATATGTACATTTCGACAACTTATGTCACATCAGTGCATATCAAATCAAAGCAATTGGAAATCCCTGAACCGAAATATATCTAAAAGCTGTAGAGAACAAATTACCAATAGGATCTAAATAGGAAAACCAGTACTTGTAAATCAGTAACATTTTAATTTTTAACTTTAATTAATGCACAATAGGGCTATATATACACATTCAATTGAATTGCGATTTAATATTCCTAATAAGGAAGGGCTCCGCACATCTGAGAAAAATACCAGAACAGAACAGAACAGCTAAGGACAGGGCTATGCAAGAGTGAGAAACTCCTTAGGTTTTATCTGATGTGATAAAAAAAACGTGGTCGACAGAGTGGAACATAGTTTAACAATGCAAAAATCATCATTAGGTCGACTCTATGAAGTTGAAGAGGACTGTTAAGAGTTCCGTCGTCGTCTACATACATGTCCCCGCCTGCATTCGCATTTAAATGTAAGACTTACTAATTATTCAGGTTAGGATCATTTGAATTTGCATGAAGGTGCATACTGTTACTGGATTGTCCACTTCAGTGGCTTACATTCAAATTTGCATCAAAAATGATAACTCTGTACATATAAATAGTAAGGTCATTTTACTGCATATGCATGCATCTCTGATGCATTAACCTCAATTTCAAGCTTAAGTGCTCGGTAAACTGTTTAAATTTATGTCCATTTTTCCACAACTGTAACATCTGCTCTCATATATAGTGTGAAGTATTTTTTTGCAGATTTATCAAACAGAACATTAGGTGATGTATGTAGGTCTCATACGAAAGACTATTCATTTCATTCAGACCCGTATACAGCATGGTCGAACTATTGGAAGGAACATAAGTAGTTGAAAATAAAATATTGTGACTTTCATGAAATGACAAAATGCAAATTGAACAGATTTTTATAGAAATGATGCAGGAACCTATAACATTGGACACATTGAGGAATCGCTTTGATAATCTCTGGACATTTTGATCACTTTATGGGTGTCCCTTTATAAAGATTGATCATTTTATAACACCAGAATATCCTGGATTACCATCCCGTAACAAAATGTAAAACAAAACCTTGTGGGGAAAACATCTCTCACACTACTGCAGCAAATTGGACCAATCTTTATAGGTATAATGTATGGATATGTTTCCAACGGTCCCTTGGGTGTTCGAGCCATCGAAGATCGACTGTATATGGTTATTGTCATTTAACCATTGGCTTGACGTTTGCAAGTTAAAAATCCACATCATAAGCAAAACAATACACATCTACGTTCCCGAATGGCATGATGAAGTTAAAAATGTTCGTTACATTTATTTCCTTCACAAACTAAGACAAACAAAATTGTTGTTTTGCATACCTTTTATTCTTATTCCGAAACCATTTGCGCATGTCTGAAGTATATGGTTATCGAGTTGACGATTACAAGAGCCATGTGAGAATGATTGTATGAGCTCGTATGAATTATTTGAAGCCTTGATTGATAGGGCGGACACGGAGATACAATTATTATAGAAAAATTATAGAAAGAAACTCATTGCCAAGCTCTTTTTAATTTTTTTGAAAATCTGACAATAAATAAGCTCTGCAGAATTTTTTTAATGTTGACCATTTTTACATGAAATGCACATTTAATTTTCAAAATCACGAATACTTATGTCCAATGACTGTAGCTCTGCATAATAAGAAAATTAGAATAATTGGTTCTAGATCTCGCATAATGAATCAACTGTGAAACATACACCCTGTAAGCAGAAGTAGGAATATTATTCTACGTATTAGGGAAATTTGATAATATTGAAATTAACATTTTCTCTTTTGTCGTTAATTTAAGTAAAACAGATCTATTTGATTAATTCATTTGTTGCTATCAATGTTTAAATCTAAGAAGTATCTCCCTCATGCATAACTCTGTCCTTAGCTGAATTTTGGCTTTTCTATTTAGATCCTTTTGGTTATTTGTTCTCTATCAACTTTAATAAGTTTTCGGTTAATGGACTTCCAAATGTTTTGGTTTTTATCTGCACTGACGAGACGTAAGTTGTCGAAATGCACATATGCAGAAAATAAATTATCAGTAACTTCGATGTTTTGCTATCTAAAAAGTAAACAGAATATTGAAAGATTACTTATGGCTGATATTTCAGTTATGGAACTGATTGACCTTTGACCCTGATTTGCATAAAACTGCTCCGCATTTCACTTTTATGACCGACATATATAGAATCTACACATTTCATGCTTTCTAATGATGTATGAAGTTGCCGTTTGTTAGGTTGGTGCATTAAAATGAAATTTGATCAAGTCCCTCGCCTATTTGCTCATATTTACAACAGTTTATCTCAAAACTTTGTAAACTTACTAGCTACCTAGATAAGCATGGGGCTAGTATTAAAAATCCATTCATACCAAAATCAAATGTCACACAAAAGATATTATAGTTTAGATCAAACTTATGTATTGGTAGATAGAACTTTAAAAAAACAAGGAATTGCTTCATTTTGATATTAATTAAGTGTTCATTTTTATCTTGTGCTTATGTTTGAAATTTCAACATTGTTAAAAGTAGATAAATGTTATGTACATTTGCTTACAAAATTGGTTTTTAAAAATGTATTGGATAATTTTGAAATAGATTATAATCCCTTATTATTCAACCAAACTTTTTATCAAACTTTGCTACTAATATTGCCAAGTTTGTTGTTACATGCTTGACTAAATCAGCTGTAAATTAGCTTGAGTTTCAAATTTGAGCATAGAATGTATTATGTATAACATGGAATATAAAGAGAATCCTTGTCCTATTTTAAAAAATGGATACTGGAATTGAATGTTGTGGACAATTTATGTGTATGCCATGGAAATCAAACTATATGAGTAGAAAACGTAAATTCTATAAAGTTTGGCCAAAACTCTGACTGATCAATAGAAAATTGTTGCATACCCTGAAAAACATTTTGAAGAAGTGTTCTTGTATGGATACAATAAAAAGTGCAAATTAACTCAAGTGGGAATATTAATATTTTAGGCAGAAGTAGGAACTTTTGAAGCGATAAATGTTAGAAAATAAATTATTATTCCAAAGCCTACTTTTATTTCCTTTTGATGATTATACATGCAATAGTTAAAACGAATTACTAAACATTATAATGCAAAAAATACATATCAATAAGCTGCTGGTTTTAATTGATAACACAATGCTTATTCACAAACTATATTAAATTTAGAAATGGTCGGAACCAATAATGGTTATTTTTCTTCAACATTTTGACACTTGCAAAACTTCAAAGGACTCTAATCTATTGATAAATTTGTTTCAAAGTAATTTCCATAAGCATCGGGAATAGAATTGAAACATTCCGGAGACAAGTGGTAGGAAAATAATTGTATACTTGGAGCATATAAATGACTAATAAGCGATGACATTTCCAACGAATAAAAAAATAACAAATCAATTTCGTCCCACTGAATGGTGGATATAACTGTTTTACAACTTTCCCAAGAATTGCAGGGTGTTTCATTCATGCATGTTACCAAACGACGTTTGATTTTGGAATTACAAAAACCGGATAACAGTAAACACCTACAATGGCCGGGAACTACAATATCATGCCACAATTTACAAGCGAACTGCACTAAAAAACAAAAATGAAAACAAAAGACAAACATAAATAACGATAGCCGGACTTGGTACAGATACTAGCAAAAGCCAGTGGTAGGATTAAACCGGTTTATGGGTACCCAAACCTCCCCTTTCTCTATCCCGTTCCCCTATAGTATAATAAACATGCGAATAAAACCCAATACAGGTACACTACTAACTCAATTACAACTATTTTAGAAAAGAAAAGCATATGGCAAAACGTAATTTAGAAAGATGGATAAAACTGCCGGCTAGCTCAAGGAACCTTGTCTGCTGGTAAATCACTGTCTCACTACGGAAGAAAAATCAAACTAAAAGTTTGGTAAAGAATGATCATGTATTTCAGTAGGCATCGGCAGTATCAGTGACAGGCCAGTATATATGTAAAGCCTTCAGATCACTGGAATCCAAAGCCAATTTCACGGATTTGTTCAGAATATCCCGTCGATATCCACTATTACGTAAAGAATGTAAGTTACGTCCCAGTTTTCTGGATTATTTATCTGTTTCTGACATTTTTAACAACATTTCCATAAAATCGGGGATGAGAAGTGCCGTTTGTAATTAGCTGTTTGCGAGCCACGTCATATCTAAATATCAAATGCTCATATCTTCTGTAAAACATCTTAAAAGTAATTGTTAATTTATTATACCCCCGCTCCCCATCGGGGATGGGTGGTATACTCTTTTCGGTCTGTGTGTGCGTGTGTGGGTGTGTGTGTGGGTCCGTCCGTAACATATTTTCGTCGCATTTATCTCTGCAATCCAAAATGTTACAGATCTGAAACTTTGTCAGAAGCTTTGTATAATCATGCCATTTTGTTGGGTGCATTTTCAGGCCTTCGCAAATACTACTTCCTGTTTACCGACTTAGTCCATTTTTTCACATTATATCCATACATTGTATATTGAAATTTTTCGTCGATGATTTCTCAGCTTGTGTATGTAGTAATGATTTGATATTTAGCCTGAAGCTTTAGTATGATGAGTTGTGCAGTGTCTCCCCTTTTCAAGTCCGTCACTCATCTACTCCCTGTTTACCGATAACTTTGATTTTGCTTCATTATAGCCAATATTGAAATTTTTCGTCACGGATTCCTCAACTTGTGTATGTAGTAATCATTTGATATTTGGTCTGAAGCTTAAGAATGACGAGTCGTACCGTGTCTCCCCTTTTCAAGTCCGTCACTCATCTACTTCCTGTTTGGCGATATCTATGATTTTTCTTCTTGTAGCCAATATTGAAATTTTTCGTCAAGGATTTCTCAGATTGAGTATGTAGTAATGATCTGATATTTAGTCTGAAGCTTGAGTATGATGAGTTGTACTTTGTCTCCCCTTTTCAAGTCTGTCCATCGTCTACTTCCTGTTTACCGATAACGATGATTTTTTCATCATTGTAGCCAATATTGAAATTTTTCGTACTATAGATGATTCAGGGTACAATGAGCCGGGGTATAATTGGACGCCATTGAGCGACAGGTCTTGTTAAATCTGTAATCTTGATGTAAAAGTTTGGATATGAGAGTTAGGTTACGCTCATTTAAATCGTAAAGGGTAGAGCAAATGCGAGCGAATCGTACAAGTTGAGATATATACACCTCGTAGGATGGAGCTAGGGGAACGTCGCCGTCACGAAAGGCAAAATTAGTAATAGTAAAATCAAAATCATTCCTTTTATCATAAATTCTAGTTTTTATTTTACCAGAGTCAATGATGATACTTAGATCCAGAAAAGGGCAGCATTTAGAAGCATTATTTGCTTTATTAAGTTTCAGCTGTTGTGGGTAAATGATGTCGACATAAG
>MJUU01048009.1:64549-77221 GCA_002080025.1 Modiolus philippinarum | reverse complement strand
TGGACGTTCACAATTGTCAACTGAATCAATACCAAGTCAGTTTAAAGTGTTGCTCACTGAATTAATAAATGTTCTGATAGCTCACTGTCTCACTTTGGCTCTTGACAACTCTGTTCGGTTTTTTTTTTTTTTTTTGTTATTACCCCAATTTACTACCAGTTAGGATGTGGGAGGATTTGATGGTCGCTAAGAAAGAATGTGCTACAGTCAGAAAATTTAAATTGAAGCCAACAAAAAAAGAATATGAAAAGTACCAAAACCACAGCTAATACAAATTCTACCATTTCGACCATTCATATTTCGTGTATACAGATTGAATAATTTGACCAACCACTACTGTTAAGTGTATTTGGTCTATTCTTCAAAGGCAAGGACAAATAAATACATTAGAATATCACTCAAATGAGATAGAGTAGGACACTGTTTTAAGAATTACCTACTAGTGTTTTTACAAAATTTATTAAGGGCATTTTAAATTTTGTATAGCTTTTATTCTCGGGTACTTTACTATTGGTTTTACCTTGTGTTGTTACTATTACCTAGAAGTCATACAGTATTCGGTGTTGGACTGGAACTGATAATTTGAAAAAAAGTTTGGAAATTTAAATTTAAAAATTTTAAAGGAGTGTTTCTTCAGTGGCGTTACTGTAGAGCACTTAGTTCATTTGTTAAACTCCTTCACACGTTTTGAGATTTTGATTTTCGTTAATTCAGCCATAGTCAAGAGACAGGACTTATTGAAGAAGTCAAACAATAAGCAATCATGGTAGTTTATTATTTTGATTACATTTTATCCATGCCACTGTTGGTAGACTGGTTGTCCTTCAGATATCATTATCCCAGGCGTCCAGTTATACGATAGTAATAGGAAAACCGTACAACATCTTTAGTACATATAGGATTTTAATAAAACTAAGCATCTACCTTATCCAAAACATTGTCTTTAGATGATTGGGTTTTATGTAAAACAGGGGATAACAAGAAAAATCTACAATGGATAAAAAATTACAATCACATGCAACAATCTGCCAGGGAACTACACAGGAAAAACACAGACAAGACAAAATACAAACGTAGACAACGATAGGAATTCGGGACAGCCGGACTTGGTACCGGTACTAGCAAAAGCCAGCGGTAGGATTTAACCGATTTATGGGTACCAAAACCCCCCCCTTATCTGTCCCGTTTCCCTAAATCATAAACATACGAATAAAACCCAATACAGGTAGACTACTAACTCCATGACCACAATCTTGAAAGGAGAAAAAATGAAAATACGTAATTTTGAAAGATGGGTCAAGGGGTGCTCGCCGCTAAACTGCAGGCTACCTCAAGGAGCCTAGTCTGCTTGTAAAACACTGTCGGAAGTAAAATCAAACTCAAAACTTCCCGAAGGTTTTGGCGAAAAATCATCATATATTTCAGTAGACATCGGCGGTATTAGTGAGAGGCCAGTATATGTGTATAAATTTTCAGGTCACTGGATCTCAAAGATAATTTTACGGATGCAAGCCCAGTATCTGCATATTTATGTTACTTCGGTTATTGATTCTGTTTTTTCTCCTTCGCATGGAATTAGTTTGGGTCATCGAGTAAGTGATTTTTATCTGCACTGAAAAAACATTAGTTTTCAAAATAGCCATTTACATAACCTCAAAGTTTATGTAAACATAGAAAATTGTATATATATGTCCGAAAACTTTTTCGACAGTTATATATCTCCCATTTTCGTCATTTTTTTAACGAAAAATGTCGTTCAACAGCTACAAATTCTACAGTTCTAGATTTTTTATATCTCAAAAGACACTATTGAATATACAGTTAGACGAAAAACTTAACAGTACATATACCGAAAAAGCTCTAGGAAAAAAGCAGCATTAAAATTATTATATTGGTAGTGATTATTTATCTCACAGTTAAATAAATTTGATATTTTCATTCAGTGAAACAAGCAATATATTCTCACGGTAGGAAATAACTAAATACCGACGTTACTATGAATTTGTTTTCTGCATAGGAAATAAGGTCTTAATATTATCGTAAATGTGAATATCTATCTGGCGCATTGATATGGAAAAGAAAATACCATAAAATTGCATCTAAAATCTGTTTATAGATTTGTAGATTTGAAACGCTATCTACCCAGAGCAGTGAGAGTAAACATTTATAAACAAATTGTTGAAAGTTTGCTAAAAATATGCAAAAGGAAAATTCTAAAGAATATGCTATTTACATCAAGAACATAAAAAGGGAGAATAAACAGAGAAAAAAAAAGTTCGCGAGGAATAAAAAAAAACTTAACATTATGCATTATAAACATTTTTTTGAAATTATGGATTTCCTTTGTTTGGATTCTAGTGCTGCTGATGAGGAATTAATTTCCGAAATGGCCATACAGCTCATTAAAATTATTGCAGTTGGAGTAAACATATGTGTTTTAGTCTCATGTTCATTTATTCCATATCCTTCCGTAAAATATTTAACAAAAAATCAAGGGTCACGTGGCGTGATAATCTATCAAACATTCAAATAATTTTTTGCCCTAGCAAATGACGAATTGTTAAATTTAAACAAAAGTTCAGGTTGTAATATGCATCTTTCTTGCTTCGATTTTGACAATACAACAGTAATTAGGGGACGACCATTTGATATTCTGGGGGGAGGGGGCCTGGAGGATTTTGAAAATGAATTATTTTGCTTTGGCTTAAGTGAAAATAAATATTCTGCCTGAAGATAGTTTGAAAATAAATAGTTTTGCCAACAACCTACTGAAAATGAATATTTTTGGAAGATTTTTCAAACCTGAAAATATTATGTCTTAAGGCATGGTCGGTTTGATTTTCAGGGATGGCCTGGGATTTTAACTACAGCCAGGAAGTTTTTTTGCCAGATAATATTTTTCACATATATCAAACAGGACAGTCCTTTGTTTTCGATTTTTGGAAGCTTTCTTTTTGTGCAATATCCATATGAATACATCAGTCGACTTGTAAAAGGCTGTTACAATAATATATGATCCTATGTATGAATGTCTATATGTATATATACAGTTGTATATATTTGTGTTTTGTTAAGACGTGCAAGTGGAGTTTATATAAATTTGGACCAGCATGGCATGTTATTTCAAAAGTTTGGAATTTCACATTGATTCATCCAAGAAGGGGGTTGGAGGGGTTCAAGGGGTTGGAACTTCCTTTTTTGACAATCATGTATTTTTCAATGAATATTCTGATTTTTTACTAAAAAATACCCCCCCCCAAATTTTCGAAAAACCTTTCTCTCTTTTCAGATTTCCTGGATCTGCACCGGACTTCAGATCTTTTATATATTTAATTCATAGTTTTACCAGAGTTGTCTCCCCCTTTTTTAGAAGGTAAACCAATGTATTCATGTGATGAACAAAACGTGACTTAATTTTCTTACAATAATTGGTCTGGTGACATATAATTAGATAAAAGAATTTCTCCGCTATACCTTCTCCAAAAAAGGACAACTTTTACAAAAACTGACAAACTATAGACACATACTAGTTCGTAAAAAAGATTTTTTTTTTTTGCCAGAGTATGATTTGAGGATTTCAATGGTTTTATTTCTGTTTTATTATTATATGAAAGATTTGTACAAATAAGGCTCAGTAAAATATATATATAATGAACATTAGGCTCTAGTAACCTCAAATTTAAATCCACTCAGTAAATGTCCATTGTACTGGATTTGACCTATTTCCATATATGTTTTGGTAATGAGTACTTTTTCTGACTCATTTTGGATTATGGTTTTTGGATCATTTTGGATTATGGTTTTTGGATCATTTTGGATTATGGTTTTTGGATCATTTTGGATTATGGTTTCCAATATAATTTTGATTTTAATACTACAGATGTTAAAGTTTCAAATTAAAACTAGAACAAAGTTTCAAAGATAAAGTTTCTAATCCCTGCTTCAATTCTAACTGTTTTGCAATATACATACGAAAAAATTTGTGTATTTTGGTTTTTTTTTACATAGTATTTCTCATGTCAAATGATATTGATCGAATAACATAAACGTCATAATGGCCTGACTTCATAGTTAATAAAAGGAATGTTTAAGACATGAATAAAAAAAAAAGGCCAAAATCCATATCACAGGGTATCAACCAATGACCAATATCAAAATGAAAAAAATAATAAATATCTGTATCTACACATTTTGTCAAAAGAAATATGAAAATAAATAATTTTGCCTTTGTGATGGTGAAAATAAATATTTTGGTTGCAACAGTCGCGAAAATGAAAATATTTGTTACCTGGCAGACGAAAATCAATAAATTTTCCAAAAAAAAAANCCCCCCCCCACCCCCCAGAATATCAAATGGTCGTCCCCTTAGAAGATTTAGTTGAGAGAAATCAATTTTATTTCCTAGTTTTATACCAATCTTACAACTTATTTTTTGCTAAAAACTGTAAAACTGGTTGAAAAGTTAGAAAAATTGATATTTACTACAGGAACTACTGTTTTAGGTAATCCATTTTATGACAGGGAGAGTTGTAATAAATTGAATTGTTTGTAACTATTACATAGGGTAAATCATGTTTTTGTATGAGCTATGTCCATTGTTGAAGGCCTCGTGGTGACTTCAATATGAAGAACAACAATAAAAGCGTCTTTCAATTGCTTGTTTTATTACGCATTTGTAGAGACTTTGTCTCATATGCATTTAATCCATATTCTTTTATTGCTAATATTTATTATTTCAAACATTTTCTTTTTTAAAGGGAACACCTCAGTACCCATTTATTATGGTTACGGTCCCCGAAAACTTAATATCATACTGACCCAACTTCGATGCCATGCTTCTTTCCTAAATTATGACTTATACAGAGTCAATATTATATGTAATCCTACATGTCGATGTGGTGCTATTCGCGAAGATTCTTACCACTTCTTTTTTGAAATCTTTTGCAAAATCTCAGATGGCTACCTAATGATTGTTTTGTAAATCTTCAACTTTTGACCTGTGGTAGTCCAACTCTAAATGATGTCCAAAATGAACAAATTTTCAAGCACGTCTACGAATATATTAAAAAGACTGAAAGATTTTTATTAGTGTAACTCCCCAGGACATACACATCATCAACCAATCCATTCCGTTAATTCATTGATTTTTTAATCTCTCTTTGTCTTTAATTTGTCTTTCTGTTTCATTTCAGCCTATACATAGACGAACTGAATATTATATCAACATGCTCTATTATTGTAATTATTGTATATTGTATATGGGAGAAGACTTTTATAAGTTGGAAAAACGTGTGTCTGATCCCTTTTGCATTTTGTGAGCAAAATAAATAAGTTTAAACTAAACACCTAAGTTTTAAAGTGTAATAAAGAACAAAATACCGAAGTTACTGCTAATTCATTTTCTGGACAACTTATTATGTCTCATCAGTGCAGATCAAAACCAAAACATTTGGAAGTCAAGTTATCGAAAAACATTTTAAAGCTGATAGAAAACAAATAACCAAAAGGATCTAAATAGAAAATCCAAAATTCAGCTAAGGACAGAGCTATGCATGAGCTAGGGAGATACTCCTTAGTTTTAAATAAAATTTCGTAAAATTTAGATATTGCAAGTTTCAATACAATCGGTTTTCGGTTTTAAATTATTCTTTACTTAATGTACTTTTACAGATATTTCAATTAATTCTTAGTATTTGATTTGGTATATAACACAAAATTAGTATATTTGGTCATGGGAGATAATAAATCTACCAAGAAGGGTAATAATACAGGAAAAAAATATCCACAATCAATAAAACAATATTTTTCACATTTTTCACTCAAAAAGTTATACATGGTTAGATTAAGATGTGCTTATAAAAAACTGTTAAATTGGATATAATTACCTCATATTTTTATTCATATCATATCTATATAAAACGATACAAAGTCTTTGCAAAAGTAAAAACATTAATTTCCCATATCCAGGACTGATTTAGTTAAATGTGAAAACAACTCAATCACAAACCGCAGAAAGAATTTTTACCAGAGTTGAATATAAACATCTCTATTTGTAAACCGATGCGTTTTTATAGCATCAATTTAATTGTCAAACTGAAGGATTGGTAGCCAAATGGGCTATAAAATTGGTATAATGATACACTTGAAGGACTGTAATTTGTATTGTAAATAACTATATACCAAACTTACAATAAATTCAGTTTCTGAACAAGTGATGTATCATCATTGCGGGACAATCAAAACATTTGATATAAAAAGTGAGTCCTTGAAATATTATATAGCAATGTAGATAGTTTATTGAATAAGTACAAATCAACTAATCTCGTTGAAAGTAATTAATATGATTTCATTGCCTTAACAGAAGTTATCCCTAAAATCCCGTTGAATTCAATATAATCTAATTATTATTCAAATCGGTGGGTTTTGGATGGTTACACATCCTAATGATGTTGCTATAAGGGTGGTGTTCAATGTCAAAAAGGAATAATAATAATAAAATATAAACCTGTCGAATATGTGCACTTATAGTATCCATCTAAAAATAAGTTTGGAATTTAATATATTTTTCATATACAATGTCAACATACAATAAAAGAAATATTATCTATGTAAAAAATGGATTACAGGAAACACCTACAATGGCTGAAAATTATAATTGCATGCCACAATCTGCCTGGAAACTACACAGGAAAAACACAAATAAGACAAAAGACAAACGTAGACAACGAAAGGAACTCGGGACAGCCGGACTTTGTACCGCTACTAGCAAAAGTCAGTGGTAGGGTTTAACAAATTCATGGGTACCTAAACCTCCCCTTTATCTGTGCCGCTTAAAGCCTACGAATAAAACCCAATACGGGTAGACTACTTATTCCTTGACCACAATCTTGAAATGAGAGAAAAAGACAATACGTAATTTTGAAAGATGGGTCAATGGGTGCTCGCTGCAAAACCGCCGGTTAGCTCAATGAGCCTAGTCTGCTGGTAGAACACTGTCGCACTACGGAAGAAAAATCAAACTCAAACATTACCAAAGGGTTGGTCAAGAATCATCATAAATTTCAGTAGACATCGGTAGTATCAGCGAGAGGCCAGTGTGTGTGCAAAATTTTCGGGTCAGTAGGTTTTGTCGATATCTTGCATTCTTTCCGTGATAGACCGTTCTCAAAAGAATGCAAGTTATATCCCTGCTTTTCTGGATTTTTAATCAGTTTCTGGCATTTCCGTAAAAATGAGGATTAGAAATGCCCTTAGTAGTAAGTTGTTTACGAGTAACGCCATATTTAGATATCAAATGTTCATATCTCTTATAAAACTTGTTAAATGTATCTAACAACTTATGAAATCTGTAACCGTGTTATAAAAGTTTGGCTGTGATAGTAAGGTTATGTTCATTAAATCGACAAGAGTAGAACAAAACAAACTCGGTTGAGAAATATACACCCCGTAGGACGGAGCTAGAGGAATGTCGCCGTCAATAAAAGGGAAATTGTGAAATCCAAATCATCCCGTCTATCATATTTTAGTTTTTATTTATGATAGTTAGATAGAGAAAAGAGCAGTATTTGGAATCATTGTTAGCTGTATTATATTTCAGTTGTCGCGGGTAAGTAATGTCTACATAATTTAAAAACTTGGGATTATCAATAGTAAGGTTATCGTCAATATACCAGATGTTATCATTGAAAATAGAAATAAGTTTATCACTGTCTTGTATGTTTCCGTTTTGAAGTTTTTTCATTGAGTCTAGTTCGTAACAGAAAAGAAAAAGATCGGCAATAAGAAGTGCATAATTTGTACCCATGGGAATACCTATGACCTGTTGATAAATAGTGTTGCCAAAACGAACAAAAATATTGTCCAGCGAAAGATCATATCGTCACATATCTAGGAACAATGATTATTGTAATTTATATTAAAGAAGAATCCTTGCTTTTTGTTGGAGCAAATGAACTGTAGACCAGAAAATTTAAAATACCATTTGATAAGTTGTCCCAATTTGGATTTAATCAAATTATTTGGAAGGATAGTAAAAAGTGCAGAAAAATCATAACTGTCGATAGATGAGACTGGTCTTTGAATTGATTGTAGTTTATCTAAAACTTCAATAGATTTTTTTACACTCCAGAAGTAAATTACACCAGAGTTTTGATAAGTTTTTTTTCACAGTATTTGATAACCAGCTCCTTTATACAAGAAAGTGAACTAGTTAAATGGATGAATAAATTAGCAGTAGAACACTTACTAGATGTCTAAATAAAACGATGTTTGAAGGGATTTTTGTTAAGCTTCGGAACCCAGTACACGGTAGGTAAGATGTTATCTTTAGGTGGAAGCAATTCTGTATCCTTATAATGTTGTTTTGTTAGCGTTTTTCTGTCCCAATTGGTAGGTTTGAAAATATCTGACTTGTCCAGTTCGTTTTGTTAGACATCGATGTAGTATTTCTTTCAGACAATAGCAACGTTCTTAGAAGCCTTGTCAACAAGTACAAACACATATTTTTACAAAGATCCTTCAATTTTGACTTATTTCTGTTTACAGACAGCTTGGAAGGTGACTCAACATAATTATATTTATAAAAATTTATGCTGTGGGTGACCTTAGTAATAATTTAACCTTTAAACAAATTTAGAGCATGCTTGTCTGCACTTTCTCGTTTGCACAATTTTTTTTACAATAATTGGTTACATGGTTTTTAATTATATAAAGACATGCTTGCCAGTTTATAGGTCCTTTTCTAAAGAATTGTCTCACTTCTTTTTCTATAATGGTGATAAGATTCCCCCCTTATATACGTCAACAAGGGTCACAGCGATATGGCGACGTGGAACAGTCTAAGCTGCTAGGGTAGTTTCTCTCGAAATCAGCATCACAGGTTGAAAAAATACTATAAAAAAATAGTATGAATAATATACATTATTAGCTATTTTCTAATTGTTGAATGAATCTGCAGTTGTTGACCAAATCATCTGGCAACCAAAATTTTAGAAATGGCAAGAGATGTTTATAAAAACAGTATGTCAGAGATGAATCAAAGATTGAAGACAGATACCAAACAATTCTACATGGTCTGATTTTCACAAGGTTGGGGGTATGATAGACACTATTTACCATACACCACTATGAAATGGTGGTCCAAAAATACTAAGAATCAGTTTCTAATTTGGAACCAATAAAGTAAGTCATTATGGGAATGTGCAATGGAATATTTTAGGTGTAACAACTACAACATATCCAACTTACTGAATACTGATGATTCTAAGTAGCCCGTGAAAATGATCTTTCGAACCGACTTTCCGATACATAATCTGTTACAGGTAAAGAAATTGTACAGATTAAAAACACGATAAGCCTTGGATAAAACAATGCCAGTAGAATACCGAAGGAACAAAGCACAAGGTTAAATAAACCAAAGTCCAGAAACAGCGAAAAAGAAAGAACACCAGAAGACAGAAGACGAAAGACATTACACGTGAACTAACACACACATAAACACTACAAATACAAAATATAAAACTGAAGCATTAACAGTGAATAAATGAAGAAAGTAAATTAACATTGATATAGAAAAAGCCTGAACTACTTTTAAAAAATACATGAATTACAGAATAAAGTATGAAGAAGCTGCAAGAGAAGCAAATAACAATATCAGAAAAGTAAGATATGATCTTTAGCCATTAAAATCAAAGCCGACGTCAAAATATTTTTGGAATATGCTTAGACTAAGATGGATATTAAAGAAAACACTCCATTTCTCATATCATTGGTAATAACGGAGAGCTTCACACAGATTTTAGATGTGAAGAAGAATTGAACATCTTTTTTTCCCTGTGTTTTCACTGGGAGAGGACCTAAATTTACATAAAGGTACAGAAGGAAAAAAAATTATTTTAATCCAGAGGTAATGCAAAACAGAAACAAAAGTAAAATATGACAAATCATTAGGTGTCCTAAAGTTAAGTCGAATAATGCGAAATTTCATAAGTTAGGAGAGCTTCGAGAACACGACTTAGGACAAAGACGTGTCATAAGATGGACACGTCTTATCCATAAGATAGCTTCGAGAACACCGCCCCAGGATTAGATAAAATGCATCCCAATTTTTTTATGTGAAACGAAAGAAGTTATATCCAAACCTCTCGCAGATATTTTAATGTATTCCCTGAGAAAAGAATATCTCCACTTCAAAGACAAGGATAAAAAATTCCATAGAATATAATAGGCCAATTAACTTGAATGTAAAACGACATGGGAAATTCGGAATATCTATTAAACCATATGGAGCTACTATGCATTAGCATTGTTTTACAAAGTTTGTCTGAAATGTCGCTAAAAATAAAATAATCAGAATTTAGTTGTATCTGTTTTAAATCATTTGACAAGATGACTCACAAACTTCAATCAAATAAAAATTACAAGCTAAAGAATATGTTTATATATCCTTAGGGTAGTAATAAATGGTAATAAGTCCAATTGGACGTCCGTTAAAAGTGCTATGCCACAAGGCAGCGTTCTTGGCAACACTATGATTATGTGTCTTTCAGCGCATTAAGAAATTTTCCAAAATACAAAATCAAAAGTTTTAGGAGTCCTGTGAGTACATTGAAACGATCAATAAAAGTATTGTTGCTAGATTTTACAGCAATAATATATCTTTGAGAGTTTTTAGACATTGCCAAAATGGAATCCAAAATGGCATAAGAGGTATTTTTTCTTGAGACAATTTTCTCTTTATTGTTATTAAATAGAAATTACAAAAGCTGTATTTTTTTCGGCAATCCAATGGCTTAAAAGGTTTCCCTAAATGATACATGATCATAAAGTATAGTCACAAGGAAAAAGTTGAAGATGTCGCAAAATTTACGACATTTGGAATAGATTTTTTTAATTCAGTTTTTGACCCTGCTTCTCCTATTAAAAAAAAATAGAAAAAATATTGCTCATGAGGGCATTTCAAGAATTTTGCAAAAAATTAAAATCAAATAAATTTGAAATTAATCAGCGAAAATGTTAATTCTAGATCTAATTTAATCAAATTGACAGGATCATGTCGAAAACGAATGATTTCAATGGATGGAACCGTAATCAAAATTTTGAGAGCTTTAATTCAAATCCACATCCAATATCTAAATCAAAATAAATGTCAGAGAGTTCACGTCGCATGATACATTTCTCAAAGTCTTGAGTCTTCTTGTTTGCGCCTAGACCGATACAAAAAAACCAGACAAACAGAAAGCTCATTTTCAGCACAAACATTTCTATAACAAATTAAAAACATGTAGGAGTTGACGTTAAAAGATAAAATGACGGGCGGACAGGGCTAATGACAATATTCAAGAACTTTCATTCCGGGATAAGTATCATCCAAGTAAAAATAAAAAAATGTCGACAAATTATTTGCAGATCAAGACACAAGTAGTTGCAGAGGTAAATGATAAAAATTACAGACGGTTCAGTCATCTGATAACTAGACTGGGATGCACAGACACCAATTTAAGTTAATTGCCGTCTCAACTTTAATAATAATTCCTTAATCGGTTCAACCTAATTGTTCCACAATTGTAATTGAAATGTCAATTAACCTCAACTGTGTGCAACCCAGATTGTGTAAAATAAGGGATGTAAGGGATCAAATAAACTAAGAAAATACTTGGGGATGAGTTCAAACAAACAAGCTGACAAACAAGACTAATCAGGGATAAGCCGTGACTATGAAAGGTGTTTTAGTTATATACATAGACATATTTGGATATCAGTAGCTCTTTGTGTCTTGAGTAAAGTATTTCACCCTAATGCATGCCTTTACCCATGTCTTCAGCTTCTAAGCCGGTGTTTCTGATGTTTTTTGAGTAAAGTATTGCATTTTTGCCAATGTGTTCAAACTTTCAAGCCCGGCGTATTCATTATTTCTTTGGCATGCCTCAAATGTGTCTGAAGTATTTGGGGCCGTCTTCATCTACAAATACTTGTGATACAGTGAGAAAATGCCTGTTTAGAGAATAGAAACAGGTTTAGTTAAGGTGTCAAATATTTTAAATAATTAAGCGGCAAACAACGCCTCCAATACCTCTGACTTGCATTAATTCAATACGGAAGATGATGGTATTTATTAAGTAGATTGATCACGTTCATCGCGAAAAGTAACCAGGAATTACAAAACTCAAAATAAAAAAAAAGACATTTAATTACAATTTCGAAAAAAAAAATACATGTAAATCCAATGTTAGGAAATAAAGCTTTGTTAGAAGGTAGTGGACATATGGAACAATACTATAAATTACCTTAGTGAGGTCAACAAAATGAATATTGGAAAAATATATATAAACATAATCAAACCTTTTGGCAATCCTGTTTTCAAAGTCTTTACCGCGCATGTACGGTGTACTTACTGCATACTTCCGGGTTTGTGAGCTTTCTTTGTAATTCGCGAACAAAAATATTTACCACCGTACAAAAATGATTTTCATCCGTTCCTCATACGTTTTTTTATACAGTGTAGTGTAAGATACTCAACAAGTGGGATGAAACAGTTTGAGATTCTCATAAAACTATGAAGATTTGTCAGAATATTACATGTATCAATCCTCCACTGAACTAAATCATTGCAATCGTGTTTTTTTTCCCAAAAACATTTACTTTCTATAATATATATATATATATATATATATA
>MJUU01048009.1:51139-64360 GCA_002080025.1 Modiolus philippinarum | reverse complement strand
TTTTTATCTTCAGGCAACCAATCAAATCAACTCTTCAGAATCAGAGTCTTTGAAAAAAATATTTGTGGCTACTTGTTTTTCATCTAGAATACACTTTTGAATTTTTTTCATTAAGTCCATAAGGTTCTAGCGTTTTCAACTGGTACATCCAATTTTTTTCCTTTTTTCTTCTTGTATCCTTGTCCCAGTTCGAATTGACTTCGATGATTTGGAATCTTATATCATCGAAGGAGTGTCCAGAGTTTCTCAAATGCCGTGTGAGCGGACAATTTCTGTTGTTTCTGTAAAAGGATCTGTGATTATTGAATCTCAGATTGAAATGATCTTTAGACTCTCCTACGTACTGGATTTTGCAAGCCCCGCATATCAGAATATATATTAAATTTTTTGATTTGCAGTTGGAATCTGTAAATATTTTAAATTGCTCTCCGGTAACAGAGCTACTGAAATGGATGTTAGTATCAGCAGCTTTGCAACAAAGGCACCTTTTAATTCTACAAGGGATATAAGAACCTTGTTCTGATGTTTGTGGTTTCTTTAAAACTGATGACACAAGAATATCTTTCAAGTTTTTAGGTCTTTTAAATGAAACAACAGGGGAACAAGGGAAATTTTGCATAAACTTGGATCTTTTTCAACCAGAGTCCAATAACTTTTGACAATGGCACTTAATTTTCTCAGGTCAGGATGGTAAGTGACAACAAGCGGGGTTCTCAATAATTTGTCCTTTTCTCTGTATTGAAAGAGGCTTGTTCGGTCAATAGTTCGAACTTTATCAAATGATTGTTTTAAGGACTTGCTGTTGTAGCCCCGAGCTTTTAGATGTTTGCTTAATTCACCTATTCTATGAATGAACGTAGCTTCAGTGGAACAAATTCGTCGAATTCGAAGACCCTGGCTGTACGGAATTCCACGTGTCACATGCTTTGGATGACAGCTTTTTGGAGATAGAAAAAGATGTTTGTCTGTTTTCTTTGTGTAGAGGTCCAATGTCATGGTTCCGTTTTTCAGAGTTGTTGTAGTATCTAAAAATGACATTTTTTCTGATGATATTTCAAATGTAAATTTTATACTAGGATGGAAATCATTGCAGTGTTGTATGAAAGCATGTAGATGTTCTTCACTTTCAGTCCATTTAATGTCGATATCATCAATGAAACGGAACCAATGTAACTGCATTAATCTCCGACAGCTGTCGTTGATTAATCGAACACTCAATAAACACAGTTGTGGTTGGCATTCTTAGACATGTATATTATTATCTCCTTCAACGTGCATATTATCTCCTTCAACGTGCATTACACTCATCTTTAGTGTAATCCATCTGCGTTTACATACTTCAATTAGATCATGGAGTATAAAGAATGCTTTGAGAAATTGAGATCATTAACTCAGAGAAAAGTTCAAAACCAGCATCACATTTCTAATCTTAGAACATACATTGAAAACGAAATTATTCCGAAAGGATTGAACATAAAATTACTTCCACAAACACCGGGAAGTAAGTCTATCAGATTTATGAATCGTTGGAATAACATCTTGTCCAACTGCTCATTCCGGCTTCTTCAACTTTTATTGTCTCATTCTATTCACACCTATGAAAACATTAATAAAGAAATAGACGAAACTTTCAAGAGAAGTGCCAATTTGAACGACAACGAAAGTCGAAACATCGAAAGACGTCTGATTGAAATAGAAAAAATTGAAACAAATAGATATAGAAATTCAAAATAAACAATAAAATCAGAAACGGGACTAAATCTTTTATAACTTATAATTACAAACCATCTTCTGATCAAAACAAACCTAAACGTAAGAGAAAATTCGTAAAGAAAAGAAACTCATCTGTTGAAAACACGGTTGTCAATTTGTCAACAACCCCCTTGACTAAACATGAAGAACAAGTATTGAGTAAGGGCCTTAACTTTTGCCCAAATCCACAGAAAGTAAATAGACTACAGTTAGAAGAAGATCTAGAAGCTTTTGCTAGACGTCTTAGACTCACAGAACATTACAGTAATTTAGAAAAGAAAAATCTTGCAGAGGCCGGGATGAGCGAAACAGATTCCAAAGATGAGGATACACCCATTATAATTCAAAAATTCAAAAAGAAAAGCACATGTAACCCGCCAAAAAGCAAAAATGAAAAATTAGAAGCTTTCATTGGGGCGGTCAAATGTGAAATTAACAGCAATATAACAAACAGAAAACAGAGAAATATTTCAAGGGACGAAAGCGCAGCAATCAATTCACTGAAAAGCCGAGGCGATATTGTTATCAAGCCGGCAGATAAGGGCGGGGCAGTGGTAGTTATGAACACTTCTGATTACACCAAAGAAGGAAACAGGCAACTCTCCAACAATAAATTCTATAAAAAATTAGATTCAGATCCAACAAAAACAATCAGTGAAGAAATTAAGACCGTACTGAGGGAGATGTTAGACAAGAAAGAAATAGATGGTCAAACGTTTGATTATCTTTTACCAAATGAAAACTCCAAAGCCGGTCGCTTTTACATGCTCCCCAAAATTCACAAAGACGGAAATCCTGGTAGACCTATTGTTTCGGCTAACGACCATCCAACAGAAAAAATATCTGAATTTATAGACTACCATTTAAGACCTCTTGTAAGAACACTCCCCTCGTATATACAAGATACAACCGACTATCTTACTAAAATGGAGACACTTAATCCCCTCCCAATGAACACTATTTTGGTTTCAATGGATGTATCCTCTCTTTACACTAACATTCCTCAAGACGAAGGAATAGCCGCCTGTGAAGAGGTTTGGAACTCTAGAAAGGATAAATCACCATCTACGGAATGTCTTGTAAAACTATTAACACTTATTCTGAAAAACAACAATTTCATATTTAACAATGAAAATTATCTCCAGATCAACGGAACAAGCATGGGCACAAAAAATGGCCCCGTCCTATGCTAATTTTAGAAAAGCGTATCCTTTCTAGTGCTCTATATAAACCTTTCTCTAGGTTCCGTTTCATTGATGATATCTACATTAAATGGACTGAAAGTGAAGAACATCTACATGCTTTCATACAACACTACAATGATTTCCATCCTAGTATAAAATTTACATTTGAAATATCATCGGAAAAAATGTCATTTTTAGATACTACAACAACTTTGAAAAACGGAACCATGACAATAGACCTCTACACAAAGAAAACAGACAAACATCTTTTTCTATTTCCAAAAAAGCTGTCATCCAAAGTATGTGACACGTGGAATTCCGTACAGCCAGGGTCTTCAAATTCGACGAATTTGTTCCACTGAACCTACAGTCAATCACAGAATAGGTGAATTAAGCAAACATCTAAAAGCTCGGGGCTACAACAGCAAGTCCTTGAAACAATCATTTGATAAAGTTCGAACTATTGACCGAACAAGCCTCTTTCAATACAAAGAAAAGGACAAATTATTGAGAACCCCGCTTGTTGACACTTACCATCCTGACCTGAGAAAATTAAGTGCCATTGTCAAAAGATATTGGACTCTGGTTGAAAAAGATCCAAGCTTATGCAAAATTTTCCCTTGTTCCCCTGTTGTTTCATTTAAAAGACCTAAAAACTTGAAAGATATTCTTGTGTCATCAGTTTTAAAGAAACCACAAACATCAGAACAAGGTTCTTATATCCCTTGTAGAATTAAAAGGTGCCTTTGTTGCAAAGCTGCTGATACTAACATCAATTTCAGTAGCTCTGTTACCGGAGAGCAATTTAAAATATTTACAGATTCCAACTGCAAATCAAAAAATTTAATATATATTCTGATATGCGGGGCTTGCAAAATCCAGTACGTAGGAGAGTCTAAAGATCATTTCAATCTGAGATTCAATAATCACAGATCCTTTTACAGAAACAACAGAAATTGTCCGCTCACACGGCATTTGAGAAACTCTGGACACTCCTTCGATGATATAAGATTCCAAATCATCGAAGTCAATTCGAACTGGGACAAGGATACAAGAAGAAAAAAGGAAAAAAATTGGATGTACCAGTTGAAAACGCTAGAACCTGATGGACTTAATGAAAAAAATTCAAAAGTGTATTCTAGATGAAAAACAAGTAGCCACAAATATTTTTTTCAAAGACTCTGATTCTGAAGAGTTGATTTGATTGGTTGCCTGAAGATAAAAATTTGAAAATTAAATTTTTGTTGGTTTGTGTATTTGATATATTTTTGTAACAGTAATAGACTGAATTATACATTTTGTTTTAGTAAATGTGTCTAATGAAGGGAAACGGATTCCTGAAATATAACACTGTCAGTTAACATCTTGTATATATATTTTTTTATATTCTTTAGTGTTGTTACAGTTACTTTATTTGTTTTCGTATATTATTTTTCATGTAACTGCATTAATCTCCGACAGCTGTCGTTGATTAATCCAACACTCAATAAACACAGTTGTGGTTGGTATTCTTAGACATTTATATATATATANGTTTTCATATTAGGTGCTAGTTTAAGTAAGATAATTCTTATTTGGAGGACAAATGGTCTAGCAGACAGTAGGGATACCAATAATGCGCAACTTTTAATGTATTGTTCCCTTTATTAGTATAAGCATAGTTAATAAAATGTATTAATAAAGAAGATAACAGGAAACACTTACAATGGCCGAAAATCACAACTCCATGCCACAATCTAACAGAGAACTGTTCAAGAAAAACAATAAAAAGACAAAGGACAAACGTAGACAACGATAGGAATTCAGGATGGCCGGGCTTGGTACTGGCACTAGCAAGAGCTAGCGGTAGGGTTAAACTGGTTTATGGGTACCCAAACCTCCCCTTTTTCTGTCATGTTTCCCTTCTAGCATAATGAACATACAAATAAAACCCAAATAAAACCCAATACAGGCAGACTACTAACTTCAAGACCACAATCTTTTGAGAAGGAAAGAAAAAGCAAAACGTAATCTAGAAAAATGGGTC
Source organism: Modiolus philippinarum (assembly GCA_002080025.1). Taxonomy (NCBI): domain Eukaryota; kingdom Metazoa; phylum Mollusca; class Bivalvia; order Mytilida; family Modiolidae; genus Modiolus; species Modiolus philippinarum. The sequence goes on along the minus strand of MJUU01048009.1, from coordinate 59,398 downwards.
AAGGACTGCTCGCCGCTAAACTGCCGGCTAGCTCAAGGAGCCTAGTCTGCTGGTAAAACACTGTCGCATCACTACGGAAGAAAAATGAAGTTCAAAACTTCCCGAAGGGCTTCGTAAAGACTCATGATTTTCAGTAGACATTGGCCGTATCAGTGAGAGGCCAGTATACCTGCAAAATCTTCAGGCTATTGGATACCAATGCCAATTAAATGGAATCACGAAGAATATCCTGTCAATATCCCCTATTACGTAAAGAATGTAAGATACGTCCAAGTTTTTCTGGATTTTTATGGTGTCTTCCTCGAATGCCATCATTTTATATTTTACATATTCCTTGAATGCCAACAAAATAATTTCAATAGATGTTTATACAATATATGGTGTTTTTATAAGAAATAAAACTTAATTGAAACATTAATTGATAGGTAAAAGTAGGTGAAAATTCACTGAAACTTACAACATTTTAAAGATTTATTGACTTTAAAATGTAAAATAAATGATTTTTTTTTATTAATATTATGAAAATAAAAAAAAACATACATAGACATGACAAAGTTAATAATTTTCTAATTTATGAAAAAATATAACAAAGAATTTCAATATTATTTATCAAAATACTGATTTTTTGTATTTGAACCGAAATGAATCCATGAGAACTAGACAGGTCACATCTCAACTGAATAAATTCCCATATCTTAGTTAGTCTGATTCAGCCGACTAAGTCAAGCAATGGGGAACTGGGCATTGTTGGAATGTAGTAACGGAATTGGACAATGCATACTTAGACTGAACAGGGCCCGCTACTTAGTTCGATTGTATATTACTAATTTGACACATAAGAATAATTTCGGTTTGGTTATCAAAAGTATTTAATTCCATTTTAGCTCACAAATTTAGAATTTTTGCACGAGGGCATTTCCAGATTTTAGTCTATGTTCCATATTTTGGGTCTGTATTTATCAACGATTAGACCATTTCAAATTGCGTGTACAAATACTAAATCGACATCTGCATAACTATGTCATCGTGATAAATATAAGATATACTTGCGTGAAGAATCTTACTGGCCATGGTCGCTAATTAACCCAAAATGCATTTGTTTTCTTTTACTATGGATTATGCACCATATATATAGTCCATGGCACAAACTAAACATACCATTCGTGCAAAACCGTCTGAAAAGGTAGCACACAACAACTTCTTCCATCTACATATGGATTACATATGGATTACTATGGAATTTTGCTAGAACATAATTATGTGCTGATTATTTTACAGTGAAATTGATAAAAGACAAACATAAATATGGCAAATAAAAGTAGTATAAACCATTTTATACTACTAATAGATTTTGATAGAGCATTTAAAAAAAAGTTGTGTTATTCCAATAAAATACAAAAAAAAATGTAAACAAAATTGTTGAACAAATTCATACCTGAAAAAAAAATTTATATAAGAAAATATAATTTTATTTTATTTTATGAAATGAAGCCAGTCCAATTTACAAGACCTAATTAGAGAAATTGTTGTTTTAAGCATGCACATTTGTTTGGACAACTGTCTGACACCATTCCTTGAATGCCAACAAAATTTAACAGGTAAATTGTCGATAGATCAAAGAATGTTGGCATTCGAGGAATAAACCATTTTTATGCCCCGCCTACGATAGTTGGGGCATATAGTGGTTGGGTCTGTCCGTCCGTCCGTCCAAAGCTGGGTTTACCTACAGGTTGATTTTTTTTTGTGGAGGAGGTATGATATTATGATGAAACTTTATATCATAACACATTAGGGTCTGACTGAACAAAAATCATAATAAAAATTTACCCATGCAACCAACTTCATGCTTCACTGATTACGGGAAAAAAAGTGTGATAGTATGAGGTTTAGCCACAGGTTTAAGTTTTTTTTCTGTGAAGGACGCATGCGATTATCATTTTACTTGATATAAAAACAAATTAAGGTCATTATAAAAATTTACCCATGGAACCAACTTCATGCTTCACTGATCACAGAAAAAAAATGTTATAGTATGAGGTTTACCTACAGGTTGAAGGTTTTTTTCTGTGAAGGACGTATGCTATATTGTCAATAAACTTTATATAATGACAAATTAGCCAATAATTAAACAAAAACCGTAATAAAAATTTATCCTTGCTGCCAACTTCATGCTTCGTTGATCATGGAAAAAGGGGGGGGGGGGGTAGTATGAGATTTACTCTCGGGTCGATTTTTTTTCTGTCACAGATGTATGCTATTATGATGAAATTCTATATAATTACACATTAGGATGAAAATTAACAAAAACATAATAGATATTTACCCATCCCACCATGTTCATGCTTCACTGATCACGGAAAAAGGGATAGTCTGTATCCATAGGTTTTAAGCTTCTTTTCTGTAAAGGATGTGTGCAATTACCATCAAACACCCATTAAATTAAATACCCATTAAGGTTAATTAAACAAAAGTCATAATAATAACATATCCATGTAAGTTACTTCATGCTTTACTGATCATGAAATACGGCATTGTTCAAAACAGTTGTAAGGCGGGGCATTATGTCCGTTAGACACATATTCTGACTTATTTTATCAGTATTTGATATTTTTTAATGTAACAATATTCAGAGTCCGTAAAAACGAGGGTAAATTTCCTGAAAGTGTCAAAGACAAACGTATTTTTTGAAATTCTGTTAAGCAAGCATATTTGTTTTGATAAGGACCGACATTTTCCATCATTACATATTCCAAATTTGGTAAATTTCCTTTAATTGAGACCACTTTTTTTAATTCTATATTGAAACCATAGTTTAAAAATTTGTTACAAATAGGAGAAACATTTCACCAAATCGATTATTAGTATTATATAGATTATATATATTCTTGAATTCCTTTTAGCAAACATAATGACTATCAATAATTTAATTTCAAAAATGTTAAGGGAAAAAACACACAGATGAACAACACGGACCCAAATAAAAACCATGTGTGAGATCAGGTGCACCGGTAGACCAAGCATCTCCTGTTTCTTATAAGACACCCGCAGCATTGAACATGTCAACGCCGACAGTAAAGTCAAGTCCGACATAGAGGAAAAACAAACTTAACCTCTAAAGGAAAAATCTATTGTAATCTGGGAAACAGATGTCCCATAGCGGTCAACAAGATCTAGATATCGACCGTAAAAACGACCATATAACTTCTGTAGTGATGACCTCAAGTTATGGATAACATGCCGGCCTTGCTTAAGTAGCCTATTTGTAAACAACCGAGTCACTGTTTAGAACGCAGGCCCTTGAGTAGCCAATTCGTTGGGAGATGCTTGCGCTTTTGGGATGTTGCAACAAAGAAAAGGGAAATTGACTGTTGGTAAAATGAAGTCATCGGGCCGGACTGTTGTAAGGCCGGATGATCTCGAAATCATCGAGTTTGTCATACAGCTTATGTATGCAGTGTACCTCAGTTGTCAACTGATTTCAAATGAAAGTCAAGGAACGAGACCGATGTGGAAGTATCTGAATAATTACAATGTTTGTTACTACCTACAAGATTAGACCAATAAGAAATCATCATCTGTTTAACCCGAAGTTCGAGAGGATATCTTCCCAACTCTCCGTACACTATAAAGTCTGGGGTTGAATTTAAATTCTTACCTTTAATATTCTTTTACAAAATTTAAAATGAATTCTTTCAATTATTTTCAAATCTCCATAACCCCAGATTTCACAACCGTACAATAAAATAGGTTCAGTCATAGAGTCAAATAGTTTTAATTGTAAATCAATTGGAATGTTTTCATTTCTTATACACCTATATATAAAATGAAGTAATTTTTGTGCCTGATCTATCAATTTCTTTTTAGTATCCAAAAATGTTCCATTATACTTGAAAATGATACCTAGGTATGAAAATGAATCAACAACTTCCTCTAGCAGATATGTTATGATATTGTTTGGCCATTTTGATCTTATCACGATCTTGACAGACTTAACGCAAATGTGTTATGAGAGTGTAAGATTTTAAGTTGGTTTTAAGATAATTGATTTCAAGGACGATCAAGACGTGTTAAGATAGTTTAAGAAGAAACAAGATCCACTTGTTAATTGCGTCCAGGAACGATCAAGACGAGTTAAGTTTGTTAAGATCAAACAAGATCTGGATTTGATCTTGTTTGATCTGGACAAACTTTACATGTCTTGATTGTCCTTGAAAGCAATTATCTTGTTTGATCTTGATAAACTGAACAGGACTTGATCGCCCTTGAAAGCGATTATCTTGAAATACGACTGAATATCTTACACTGTCTTAACAAAATTGTGTTAAGCCTGTCAAGATCGTGATAAGATCAGAATGACCAAACAAGATCATAACCTATCTGCTAGTTGTTAAACACAAAGGAAGGCAATGTTTTCCGGGAATATGACGTTGATAAATGTAACGTCACAAAGTATTTCCCATTGTTTCTGAGGGAAAGGTAATTTGTACCTTCAAGTTTGGCGGACTTAATGGGTGTTACCGATGGGAGATTTGTTAAACGTTTCATATTTTAATGATTTACTCGAAAACGAACTCGATGACCTAGGTGGATTTGAGATTTATGAGTAGCATATTGTTAGAAGGACATAATATCAAAATCGACAATATGAGAAGTTTGTAAAATATTGTCAACTTGAATTTGTAATGGGGAAATTTTATGCCACTTTTACGTTACAAGGGCTACATATTCATTGATTTATAGGAATAGAAATACTTTTCGATATAAAATTATTTTTACTGTAAATTTTTAAAACCTTGACTTTATTTTTCTGTCACTTTGGTATCGATTAAATTGAAAATATTTTCTCCATTATTTTTCAACTTAGAACTACATTTTTCTTTAAAAACGCAAAAATAGCCAATTTTTAATCTCGATTTCCATGGAAACAAGATCTGTGACCCAATATTTTCTTATCATTTTTGGAATCCTCTGTACTTGTTTCACAATATATCTACAAATTGTTAAAATGACAAAATAACAAGAAACTGTTGTATATGCCCTTAAATAGTGAATACTCAAACAAGTATTTGTCGTTTCTTGTCGGTCGTTGTCGTTTCTTGATGGTTGTTGTCGGTACTCAGTGAGATCTTTTAAATGAAAGTATTCAGAAATCAGTTGTGCTCCCTAAATATGAGTTGCCCCCAAGTGACCCAACGATTTGATATTTTTCTTGGGGTAAATTTGAGTTTTAATAGAATTTACAATAGATAACACACATGTGAGCCTCCTGCTTTTTTACCCCTTCCGTCCCGATAAAAACTACAGTATACGATTGAGAGTAAGAAAGCTAAATCAAAGAATGAAGTGATTCCGGATTTTTCCTGATGAAACATGAAAGATCGAATGGCAATACATATAACAGTCAGATCTACATGAAATGTTACACTCAAACCACTTTCATGTATTCCACTTTGTAGACCACCCACTTTCTCGATTTTCATACATTTCTAGCAGTATACCCTGTTCCCATTGTATCGCGGGTTCCACTGTATCGCGATATGCGTTATTTTACTCCATGACATAATCATAACGTCACCTATAGGCCGATAATATTTAGAAAATTAAACTTTAGTGCAATTTTGTATTCGGGGTAGCTTACACTAAACAGTTCTGTCAAATGTAATTGGAAGAAACAAATTATTAATAATTAACCATTGTTTGATAACTGTGGTAATTCTTGATAAACCCCCACTCCCGAAAAAAAATAGTTAAAAAAGTATTTTTGATTATCTCAAGAACTGCAAGTTGTGGACATGTTGTCTGATGTCTGTAGATCACAAATGTCAAGAAGGTTTCGTGATCTGCAAAATATTCAGAGTAATAGAGGCAACAATCAGGGTTCCTTAAATTAAGGCCCAAAATAGAAATATGTCGGGTCTATACAGTTTCATTGATGATTAAGGTTTTTATTCCTGCCAGTAAGTAGGAAGTGCTAGTGAGAAAGTTAGACAAGTATTCTAACAGCTTAACCGTCTGATAATTCAGAAATGTATTTAAATATCAATTACTTTGAAATAATTCAATAAATGAAATGTACAAAATGCATTAGAATCACGGGTTTTGCGCCAACATTTTGAAAATTGAGATTTTCACGCTCAAATGAGAATATTTTAATTAAATCAATGTAATGAAAAACTTTGTCTGAACTTTATCTCATAAGAAAGTATCATAAAATACAGTCAATTAATTTATCCTGGAAATAAATTACTTTGGTCCCGAAACGCGCCCCGCATATTGATGGAATTTATTACCGCGATACAGTGGTACTCTCCCACTGATATGAAATGGCTGACATTATAATTTTAGACATCGAAATCCGATGCATAAATATACCTTAGATATAGATTTTTCGCTTAAAAACTTGCATGAAGAATATGAAATAAATATTTAGAATAGGATCAGATGAAAGAACCAACTCTCCTTTCTTCTTGAATCCCCAAACCGTGAGTACCGCGATAAAGTGAGACCCCAGTATAAATATTGCTACAGGCTCAACAGATTTTTTTGAATAGTCAACTTTAAAGGACTTCTCACCAAAAAAAAAAAACAAACTAACAATTAAACAAATATGCATTTGTCCAATATAAAAAAAAATCATACCTATATTTCTATATTGCACAGCATGAGTCTTTTTGGGGTATATAAGTGGGGAGCGTGATTGGCCTTTTGAAGTGAGCAGGAATCAGGATAATTGCGAAAGAGTGCATGTGAAAACAGGTAAGGATGTAAAGCTTGAAGTGATAACCACTGAAAGAGTCCGTGAAATGAACTTGATGGCCTCTTTAAATGAATATAGACGGGAATTGGAGAAAGGGACCCCTCAGCAATAGATTGAAATCAGCCAGAAGATTCAGTGGTTTTCATCATTAAACCTGAGGAATTTTAAGCAGATCTCCTCAGTAGACACATCTTAATCTTGTGCAGTGCAACTCTGTCATGCAGTAGCCCATTGGAAATCTGTGACATACATTTTTGTACCCAAACAGATTCAGATACAGATCAAGATTTCAATTTTGTATATAAAAAAATGATAAAATTGATATCAAAAATTTGAATTTCAAGTGTTTTATTGCTAAAGGGCATTTTCTCTATTGTAATTTTATTTATGAACAGAAAAAAGGAACAAATACAAAAAAGAACAACCACCTCCTCAAGAAGGGGAAAGAAAAAAAACACAAAAAAAAACAACAACAACAAAAAAAACCCCAAGAAACAAAAACAAAAAAAACAACAAAAAACGAACAAAGAAAGGAAAACAAAAACTTACAAACAACATGCTACAGATGTACATTGTACATGTTATTTAAATATAGCTCAATTAGTTACATTTTTTTTGACAGATTGAACAAATTGTGGATGTATGCTGATTGACTTGCTGTTGTAAGTATTAACTTGAACTATGGCATACCTGTCAACCTCTGGAGCTGACAAAGGGGGTGATGACCCCCTTTGTGATTGGTCCTTGGGGGGTGATAACGTGTCACGACGTATTTTGAGGAAATAATAACAAGGGTTGTCCACAGAAATACTTTTTAGTTCACCTAGCTAGAGCCAGGGTGAGCTTTTGCCATCACTTTTCGTCCGTCGTCCGTCTGTCGTCTGTCGTCCGTCGTAAACTTTTCATTCAAAGATCTTCTCCTCTGAAACTACTGGGCCAATTGAAACCAAACTTGGCCACAATAGTCCTTAGATGGTCCCCTGCAAAAAAGTTGTTTTTCAGATCCGCGCTATATCCAAGATGGCCGCCAGCGGGGATCATAGTTTTAACATTGGACCCTATTGGAAAAGACATTCAAAGATCTTCTCCTCTGAAACTACGGAGCCAATTGAAACCAAACTTGGCTACAATAGTCCTTAGATGGTCCCCTGCAAAAAAGTTGTTTTTCAGATCTGCGCTGTATCCAAGATGGTCACCAGCGGGATTCATAGTTTTAACATTGGACCCTATGGGAAAACACTTTCAAAGATCTTCTCCTCTGAAACTACTGAGCCAATTGAAACCAAACTTGGCCACAATAGTCCTTAGATGGTCCCCTGCAAAAAAGTTGTTTTTCAGATCCGCGCTATATCCAAGATGGCCGCCAGCGGGGATCATAGTTTTAACATTGGACCCTATGGGAAAAGACATTCAAAGATCTTCTCCGCTGAAACTACTGGGCCAATTGAAACCAAACTTGGCCACAATAGTCCTTAGATGGTCCCCTGCAAAAAAGTTGTTTT
>MJUU01048009.1:37476-50640 GCA_002080025.1 Modiolus philippinarum | reverse complement strand
GTTTTTCAGATCCGCGCTATATCCAAGATGGCCGCCAGCGGGGATCATAGTTTTAACATTGGACTCTATGGGAAAAGACATTCAAAGATCTTCTCCTCTGAAACTACTGGGCCAATTGGATCCAAACTTGGCCAAAAGAACTGCACCCCATCCAAAATAGCTGCTAGTCTGGAACATAGTTTAACTTATGATAATATAACATCAATGTCTATTAACAAATTTGAAAATAATGCCCTTAAAACATTGGGACTATTTTAACTGCATATGTCAGCCGTGGCCAAGGTGAGAGATACAGGCTCTTGAGAGCCTCTTGTTTAACTGTCTCATCATGGAAACAGTTGATTCTATCATTTCTTCCCTCCTTTCAAAATATTTTTTATACAAAACAACACGTCAAAATAAGTTTATTATTACTTTTTTCACTGCTTTTCATTTTTGTCAACTTCTTGTTGGTATTTGTTGTTTTTTATACGACCGCAAAAATTTTGCGGTCGTATTATGGTATGGCGCTGGCGTCGGCGTCTGTGGACAGCATAACTTTGGTTCTAGTGAACGGATTGTTTTCAAATCTTAGTATGATGTTTCTTGGAACATTCTTGAGAAATGTTTTTTTCCTTTAGTTTTTGGCCCCATCCATTTCAGAATTAGGGGTCAAAAAAAGGGTTAAATTGGGTGTTTTCACATATTTGACTGTAGAATCTTTATTATTTATTGGATTTTGATGGGGTTTATTTCAGGGTGCTCCTGAGGAAATTTCCAATCTGATGTATGGCAACGGATTTCACATAGCATGTACCGCTCACGAGATAAATGGCTAATCTCAAAAAAATTATTTTTTTTATTTTAAGTCCGATTTTGATGCAGTTTTTTTCAATGGATTCCTTATGAAAAATTAATATGGCACTCAGCTATTAGATTTTTGGTAACTGGTTTCCTTTCCCAGCTATGAGGGGCCGAAGGGGCCAAAATTTGGAATTTGCAGATTATGTAGAATTTCTATTTTTCATCGGATTTCCATGGGATTTTTCTCTTTGGATTCCCCTTGATCTAAGCTTTCAGATGTATGTCAACGGAATCTGTGTTGCTCTTACCGTTTCCGTGCTACAAGGGGTCAAAGGGGCCAAAATTGCAATTTTTCTAAATATGTCAAATCTTTATTTTTCATCGGATTTCGGTGGGATTTTTTTCCTTGGATTCCTCTTGATCTAAGCTTTCAGTAGTATGCAATGGATTTGGTGTAGCTCTTACCGTTTCTGAGCTACTAGGGCTCAAAGGGGCCAAAATTGCAATTTTTCTAAATATGTCAAATCTTTATTTTTCCTTGGATTTCCATGGAATTTTTTTCTTTGGATTCCTCTTGATCTAAGCTTTCAGAGGTACAATGTATGTCAACGGATTTGGCGTGGCATATACGGTTTACGAGCTACAAGGGGTCAAAGGGGCAAAAATTGCAATTTTTCTGAATATGTCAAATCTTTATTTTTCGTCGGATTTTGATGGGATTTTTTTCTTTGGATTCCTCTTGATCTAAGCTTTCAGTAGTATGCCAAAGGATTTGGCTAGCTCTTACCTTTTCCGAGCTACAAAGGGTCAAAGGGGCCAAAATGCAATTTTTCTAAATATGTCAAATCTTTATTTTTCATCAGATTTCGATGGATTTTTTTTTTTTTAATTTCTATGGATGTAAAGTGCTAGTTGATAGTAACATATTTTGCATAGCTCTTGCAGTTTTTTTTTTATCAATAAATGATCAAAAGGGTTGATTTTTTCCGTAGTTTGTTTCCAGCTAATAACTGTGTCAAGCTTCTTTTTGTGTCCATCTGATTATTGTGTCAGGCTCTTTACTGTGTCCACATTCACTTTGAACTACTTTTGTTGAAATTTCAGTGATCGACATGCTGCGGTCGTATCATGCTGCGCTCGGCTTAGCCCTTTATTGTTGGTTGTTGCCATTTATTTGATTTTTGTTATAGATAATAAGTGAGACCTTTTAGAAAAAAGTATTCAGAAATTAGTTGTGTTCCCAATTATGAGTTGCACCAAAGTGACACAAAGATTGATATTTAATCTTGGGTAAATTTGATTTATTGAAATTTATAATAGATAAGAACTATATGATTGAGGCCAAGGTTTAGAAAAATCAAGGAATGAAGCGATTCTGGAGTGTTATTAAAGATAAGAGTTGATGGCAATACAATACCACCGTTTAAATCAGAGGGACCATTACACTCAAACCCAACAGATAAAGCAAATATTTTAAATAGAAAATTTAGAAAGTCCTTCTCACATTGTCTTACCAAAAGCAAACTTTTAAGATCAATTTAAATCAAGATGTAAGATGAAAGGAGCCATCCAATTATGGAAGACATCAATTCAAATGTAAATGGAATAGAAAAAGTTATTGTAGGTTCATACACTGTACACACCAGAAAACCATATAAGAAAATGATTTCCTCGGGAGAAGTTATAATAGATAATTATTATGAAATGGACAAAATAATGTACGGTAATTTTCGTATGGATGTACATACTTCATTTACATGTATGTAATAAATTCTGAAGTCAAACTGATTATCACACTTACCTTGGACCTGTCAAGTGTTGCACGATTGGTGTGAGACTCACACGAAACTTAGCCAAATTTGTAGCAAATTCCTTTGATCTATGACAATTTTGGCAAATCTCTGGTGAGGCAATTTTCAAAACTTAGCAGGTCTGTTACTTAAATATTAAAAGTAAAGATATTTATGATTTTTTTTTTATTACAGTTAACCTGAATATGGATGTTTTAAGGCCACAGATAATTAGAATTGGAGATAGATGTTACAGGAAGAATCCAACATTACAGAGAGATATTACAGCTGATGAAGAAGAGGAATTTGATGGTAAAGTATTGTGGCAATCAAACAAAAGATAAAATTTTTTGTCACAGGAATTAACAGTAATGTTTGGGGTTCAAGTAACCCAAATAATCCAGTCATTATATTTCGTTTCACTTTGATCACTCTGTTAACACCTGAATGCATTGGCTATTGAAACACGTCAACATCATAATTCATGGGTAATTCTGCAAAAACATGAATGAAAAACGAACGTTGCTTGCCTTACGTTTGAAACTAAAATGTTTGTTTCCATTGCAGGAACAGTTGTTATTAATCCTAATAAACCGGCCATTTGATATTTGTTCCCTACAATCACTCTTTTTTGCAAAAAGTTGTGCTGATTATCAAATTTTATTTTGATTCGTTTATTTGTTTACAATTGTTGACAATGGAAGCTGCATCTGCACAGTCTCAGATGAAAGAAAAATTTGATTGGCCCCCTCTCAGTGAAAGGGGACTGATGTGTCCAATTATCATAGGGAATTCAGGCCCTGGAAAGTACAGAAAATTGGATACGGAGAGGGCCTGAATAATTTGGGTAAGGGTTTAAGAGGAATTGACAGAAAAGTCATGTGTTGCAGGAAGTGACAGTTAATGGTTTGGGTTTGAGAGGAATTATTGAAAGAAAATTTATGCTACAGAAAATGTATTAATTGACAATAAATTCTATTTCTAACTGAATTGAAGCAATAATTCCAAATGTGTGGAAGAATAATATGGCCTTGAAAATTAAATAGAATTTCATGTTACTTTACATAGATGTGTTGAACATTACATAAATTAATAATCATATACATGTATATGCAGTGAAATGAAATACAGTGAATTTAAAATAAGGGCAATTTACTATTCACATTTAGGATTTTACGAAAGTCTTGTTGTTTTATGTATGTAAATAGTCTGAATAATCTTATGATGGTTCAACACTGAAGTTGTTATCTTATATCCGTGAACAGTTAACGGATTGTTAACAATAGCAATTAACTGATCAAAACAAAAAGGAACTATAGTTCTGCACATTCTCTGTTTGCTACTCCAAGCAGTATTTTAGACTTTTTTCTAAATGCTTACAGATAGTAATCTGATTATTGATTTGTGCTGCTACAAAGATAAATATTAATTATGTCCCTTTTTTTCTCAGATGATAATACTGAAGACTTTGGATATTGTGATGAAGTTTGTGATTCCAAACTACCTATAGAGGAAACAGACAATGGATTTCAGTTGAAATTAGACATACCTAGTGCTTTCTTTAAACATATTATTGGAAGGAAAGGGGAGACTAGAAGGAGAATTGAAACAGAAACTAGAACTCAAATTAGAATTCCTCCAAGTGGACAGGAAGGACTTATAGGTTTAGTATAGTTAAAATTATGTGATAAATACATGTATCTTAAAATTTATCAAAAAGAAAAGAGTCTGAGATCAAACTATAAATGGAAATATGTTTGTTTATGGGAAAATGGTGACAAGGCATCCATAATGATATAAATTTCAAACCATCAGGAGTAACAAATCTACCCTAATAATATCAAGTTCACACCATAAGGAGTAACGGTTACCTTAATGAAATGAGGTTTACATCATAATGAGTAAAAGCTACACTGTCTGCTCACACCATAAGGAGAATCAAAACTTCTATACAGATATAACCTACCATATTCCTCGTATTAACTTAGAAAATTCGAAAAGGGGGCGCTTATTACATAGGACAAAAACTGTGTTCCGAAACGAAGCTCTTGTAACAAAATTCTTCAATCTTTTATGTTATCAATTTAAAAATGCTTTAACTATCCAAATCTTTGACAAACAGAAGAGAAGAATAAAGCAGATCAGTTGTTTGTACCAAAATTAAAACGAAAATCATAATAAATCAATTGTTTACTACCGGAAATCGGATGCATACACATGGGCAGTTGATAAAAACAAATCGATGTCAGAAAACATATGATATTAATGCAGAAATTACAGTTTCTAGTGTTAGTTTTTAGGGGGTGCTTAAAGATTTCAAATGAATTAAGGGTAGATGAGGAATACGGTAATATGAAAGTTTACACCTTGAGGAGCAACAAGGCTACCCATATAATATTCACATGATAAGGTGTAACAGAGCAACCCTTTTCAATTGAATTTCAAACAATTATCAAATCTACATTCATAATGACAAAAATTAAATACCATAAGGTGTTACAATTCTACCCAAATGAAATATAGTCCACAAAATAAGAAGTAACAAAGCTACAAGGAGAAACAAGCTATAAGGAGAAATAAAGCTACATTTTTACCCATTTATATAAAGTTCACACGATAAGGTGCAACAAAGCTCCCCTAATGATAAAGGATCACGCTAAAATAAGGTGCAACAAAGCTCCCCTAATGATAAAGGATCACGCTAAAGGAGTAACAAAGCTTCCCTTATGATCCATATGGAGTAACAAAGTTAAGAAAATAATATATGATGTTCACACCATAGGAGTAACAAAGTTTCCCAGATGATACCAGTTCATACCATTAAAAGTGATAAGGACAACTAAATAAACAATAAAACACAAGTACATTGACAGCACAAATATACGTGAAGTAAACCTTTTAAAAGCAATTCAAGAAGGAATAGAAAAAAATCAAAGGAATAACATATTTGATGCTCAAAACATTTATCAAAAGCACGTCATTTATAAAAACATCTTGTATATAACAATAAATTTGTACTGAAAGTTAGTTTGACTATCCATTTATTAAATTTGACAATTCTTTTTTGCACAGTGATTGTTGGTCATGACAGAAAAGGTGTTATATCTGCCAAAACCAGGATTGATGTGATAGTTGATAGTGCTCGCCAGAGGGAGCCATTTTCTCACTTCCTGTCTATTCCTATAAATAGTCAAAAGATACAAGAGAGTTTTGCAGAATTTAAATCAGATGTATTGAGGGAATGTGATGGGGTAACATGCATTAATTTTTCTCTGTAGTAGAATTAGTTGAATAATCTTTAATATTGCATTAGTTGCACTAGTGCAATATGACTTAGTTTTTATGACATCATTGGCAACAAAAACCCCCTAAATTTTAGCATTCTATTCAATAAAAGGGTTATTGCATGAATATCGAGGAATATTACCCCTTGTAGAATATACATTGCACTCCCAAGCTTGTGCAATATGAAATTCTACTCTGGACAATATTCACCAATATTCATGCAATAACCCTATATTATTGTGTACACTCACCAAAAAGAAAAATAAAGCATTTATTTTGTGCATTCATTACATAGTATGTAGTGCTTACCACAAAACAGTTAACATCATTTATTGTGTATGTTCATCACAAAGTAGTAATTTGTGGCCATTGCTCAACATATATTTTTAAATTACACAATAAACACTATATATTGCATATGATAGTTTCTTTATTGAAGTTGATCTAGTTTCAACAGAAATTGAAAAAAAATGTCCAAGCTTCGACCTTAAGGATACAGTTAGGGACATTTGTATACATGTAATATAATCCATGACCTATTCCTAGCAAGCCATGTTTTTATCAATTTTATCCATGTTACTTCGGACATTGACACTTTGAAGTTTCAGCTAAACTCTTGGCCATGATGCCTTGTTCATTTACAAGAATGTTTAATCGAAGGTGGAAACAAAGGTTACTGACATATTTTGCTCAGATCTGATAGAAAGCATGGTTCTCAGAAAGATACATAGTACATAAATGAACATTTATTTGTAGTTTTGCAGAAACCCCAAATGAAAAGTGCATTTAACCTTCCAAACTATAAAAAAATGGTAAATTTGACGACCCTTTTCAAATCTTTCCTTTGTCTTTGTCAACGCAAAGAGTATAATAATTGTACAATTACTTTTTCCCTTTCAGGACAGGGGAATAGATGGCAGTATTTTTCAGAAGGTGGAAAAATTACATTTAACAATAGGCATCATGGCTTTGATGAATGACAAAGAAGTACAGAATGCAGAGGAATTAATGAATGAATGTAAAGAAGATTTTATAGAGTAAGATTATTCATGCTTTCATCCACAAGTTCTGAATCCCTTTCTACCATCTTGTTTTTGGTGTTTTCAGTTAGATCACTCCTGAAATATATGATCAATAACCCATGACTGCAATTAAGATATACATTTACCTTCCTATCCCCAAACTTTGATTTTGAAGCAGATCTCTTTAAATTGTTGACATAAAGGTTTTCTTTGTCAACGACTTAAATTAATGTGTACAAAGATACTTATATGGAGTGCTGAATTAAAATTTTTAAAAGTAAAGATTTTAAGGCAGAGAATGTGTCTGCTTCAGTTTTATTAGACAAATTAGAATTTTTTTTTTCTGCATACCAAAGATATCAGTTATGCTGGGAAAGGGAAATATTTTTTTTGATAAGTTCAACTTGAGCAGTGTTCTAGGTATTTAATTGGTAAATTATTATACATATACCAATAATTAGAATTTCTTTAGAGATACTCAGACTACTCTTTAGATGGTGCTGTATGAAATTATAAAAACTAAAACAGGGGAACAAAAGATAAAATTGTTGAATATATTTTCAAAAATGTAACACTCTAAATCAAAGAATTCTGATCATTTGAATATTGTGTAATTGTTATAAATCTGATAATGGTGTTTTTTCACTGATTGAAGAAATATGGAAAAATCCTCATCAAATGATAGTACCCATAAAAGGTCAAAGCTCTTTTTAAAATTGTTGCCTATACATCTAAAATACATGTAGCTGAACCCTGACTAAAAATTAAGAAAACATGAAGATTTAAGGTAAAACAAAATCTGAAATCACCTACTAATTATATCCATATCGTGCTTTCACCGGTTCTCGATAGTAACCAGTTCTCGATAGTTTTGTGCCTTTCAAATTTGACATACATTGTATAAAACGAGTTTGAACGTGTTGTTTGTTTGTCGGAAATTTTCAAAAAGAACATCACTTCGTTCTGTGACAGAGAGAACATGCCCATAATACGCAACAAGGTGTTTATTATTGTCATGAATAAAATTTGCAGTTTTTGCCATACTTTTCATTATTCCCAATTTTCCCCAAACTTTGACGGCTTTTATATCAAAAACAAATTTACAGATATAAACAAATTTCCCCTATCCTAAAGGTAAAGGACCTGCAATTATCCAGAAAGTAAATATACTGATGAAGCCGTTGCAGAAAAAATATATGGAATGCCGTTAAAGTCGTTTGTTATCAATTTCTATTCAATTAAGGGAGGATTTCAATTTGGGAACTTCTTTTGTTTGTTGGTTGTAATAGCGAACAGTGATGTGTAACTTTGCATACATAAATCATCAAACAATGACAATATGTAAGGAAAGGACAAAAAATTCCAAGAATAATTCATAGATAAAAAAATGGATAAAAAAAATAAATACAACAAAACAAAAAATAAATAAATGAAATAAAGAGACGCAAAAAAATATTTTAAAAAAATACAAGAAACAATTGAAAGCATAAAAATATTACTGTGCCGGAATTAATTATTTATTGTTAGAAAATTACATGGATTATGATGTTACCTAACGTCATGCTATTTTATTGGTAAATTTGCCCTCCATACATACCTACGTCAAACACGTCATGTGAAAAACTAGGACGTTGGGAAAAGTTTCAATTCCGTGTACTTTCTGGATGCTATCCCATCATTTTTGACAAGTGTTACGGGAAACATCTAACAAACAAAAAGGCAAATAAATATCTTTGATTAATCGAACAAGCAAAAAGTTTAATACCATAATACCATAAACTATCGAGAACCGGCAACACCAGGATATATCTTTATATCAGAATTTGCGAGGTGTAATTACTTATATGATTTTGGTTGGAAAAAGTTGAATCAATTATAACTTACTATTGAACTGTGTAAATTTTGCAGACCTATTTTGAAAGGAGAACCACTAGCTGTACAGTTTAAAGGATTAGAATATATGAATGATGATCCAAGTGCAGTAGATGTATTGTATGCTAAAATTGAACCAGGAGAAAATCAAGAAAAGTAAGTCTTTTATTTTTTAGGCTAATAAAAAATACCCACGGTCTCCTGCCCTGATTTTTTTATGCCCCCAGATTGAGTATTTTGACCTTGACCTTTCCCTGGGGGCAATTTTTGAAAAATTTTAACCTTGCTTATAGAATTAAGTTGTTAAGTGGTAGGGTGTTTATATTTGGTATGTGACTTATTTGTGATGAGAGCTTTCTAATGGTGCCATAATTGTGGACATTACGACCTTGACCTTGCCCTGAGGGCAATTTTTTAAAAACTTTAACAGTGTTTCTAGAATTTTGACATTTAGTGGTAATGTGTTCAATTATTTATGATGATAGATTTTTGATGGCACCATATTTTTAGACATTTTGACCTTGACATTGCCCTATGGGCAATTTTTTAAAATACTTTAACCTTGCTTCTAGAAGTTAGTTGTTTAGTGATAGGGTGTAAATATTTTGTTTGTGACTTCCCTATGGTGAGAGCTTTCTGGAAGTACCATAGTTGTAGACATTTTGACCTTGACATTGCCCCGAGGGAAATTAAAAAAAAAAAACTTGAACCCTGTTTACAGAAGTTAATTTCTAGTGATAGGGAGTTCCTGTTTGACATGTGGCTTTCTTATATTGCATTTAAAGTATTTTTCACTTTACAATTTTGAAAATATATAACTTTAAAATTTATTGTGCATTGCGGTTACTCTTGTCCCTGGCGAGCTATGTTGTCTTCTGACAACTCTTGTTATTATTATTTATTGTTTTTTGAAACATATTTATAATGCAATATATTTAAAAGAAAGACTCATCCAAACTGCATATATAAGCACCATTCCTGCATAAAAAAATCATTGTATACAAAGCAGACAGATTTTTATATGAGGCACCTCAGTCAGTGTCATCGCATTTGTACGAGACACTGATCGACATGTAATTTGAAAAAAAATTAACACATATTCAAAACAGTGACAAATTCTTTTGTAAAATCAGCCTGCATTTGATGTTTTCAAACTATTTTATATAGTTAACCCTTCTAATTTTGCTCAAAATCATTAAAATGGCCTAAAAGTGGTATTTCAGAGTAAAAATACCAAAATATTGCATAACAGTTGTTTTTGGCCAAAATTGGGGTACCAGCTGGCTAAAACTTCAATCTTTACCTCTAATTCATCATACATACATGTTTCACATCAGTTTAGGCTATTAACAACGTTTTAAGACATGTTTCAAAATTTTCGCAAATTTTGTCTTAGGTGTGAAACCACCAATTCATTTCTTTAACATTTTCAACTAAAATTTGGAATTTTCAAACCTACCTGGACAATTTATCTTAAGTTTAACCTTGCCAAGACCATACATGTCGTGAAAGGCACATACCTGCTCTACATTATATCAAATTTTCATCATACCTTTAAAGCCTTCTAAGAGATTCCCGTTGTGTCGGGGAAAGCCACCTATAAATACGTACCACGACGTCACAACATTGTGCAAAAATAGTCATTGGGAATTCCCCTCCTTTAAGTGATCTAAAATTACACCTGGTCAATTGACCTTGGTCTTGAAATAAACCTAATATATCAATGTTTAAATGGATGCATGGTTGATCAAATTCCCTTGAATAATTTTTAAGGTGCAAGAATACAAAGTCTATCTTTAGATTCAAAAGGTCTATTTTCTCATTCCTTCCTACTCTGATTGGTGGAATTGGTGGTTTGATACCTTATTAAAATGGTGAAAATGGCAGGCGAGTAGTTAACTATGGGGAAAAACCGTAGGTTTTCAAAAAACGTTTTTTGAAAACCTACGGTTTTTCCCCATAGTTAACTACTATCTACGGGACTAATGAAAATAAGCAATTGTTATTCACTACANGTACATCATTTGTCCGAAGCAAATCTCCTACAGTATTTGAGACATGAAGTTTTTATTTTGCAGATCAATTGTACATATATCAAAGGTGTGCATGGTACTTTGATTTTGATTTTTGATAATTTATGATATAACTATCAGTTGTTGAACTTAGTCATTTGTACGTCAAATTTTTAATAATAGCTGGATAACCCCTTTGTACAGAGCAAATCTCCTACAGATTTGAGACAGGAATTTTTAGCTCACCTCACAAAGTGAAGGGGGGCTTATGTGATACCCCTAGCGTCAGTGTCCGCGTCTGTGTCCACCTACGGTTAGGAAGAATGGTTAAAGTCCATTCCAGCTAACTGACATGCTGGTATGTGTGATGCATAATGGGATGACAACAACAATGCATGCTTCGGATGCTGTCTGTTTCCTACATTTTACGCATGAGCGACTTGGTTATGTTGAATGGTTAATCCCCATTCCTGGTTACTGAAATGTCCCACACCAACCATATTAATGTGTATAATGCATTTTGGGATGACAACAACAATTCCGATGCTGTCTGTGACCTACATTTTACGCATTAGTGACTTGGTTAGATAGAATGGTTAAAGTCCATTCCCGGTTACTGACATGTCCCACATCAACCATATTAATGTGTATGATGCGTTTTGGGATGACAACAACGATGCATACTTTGGATACTGTCTGTGACCTATATCTTAGGCATGAGCGACTTGGTTAAGTAGAATGGTTAAAGTCCATTCCCGGTTACTGACATGTCCCATATCACCAGGTGTGTATGATGCATTTTGGGAAGATAACAACAATGCATGCTTAATATGCTGTCTGTGACCTACATTTTGTGCATAAGCGACTTGGTTAGGTAGAATGGTTAAAGTCCATTCCCGGTTACTGACATGTCCCACATCAACCATATAGCGATGCATTTTGGGACGACAATAACAATGCATGCTTTGGATGCTGTCTATGACCTACATTTTATGTATGAGCAACTTGGTCAATTAGAATGGTTAATGTCTATTTATGCTTACTGACATTTCCGACATCAACTATATTGATATGTGTGATGCATTTTGGGATGACAGTCTTTGACCTGCAATTTACGCATGAATGAATCTGTTAAAAAGAATGATTATAGTCCATTCCTGTTTACTGACATGTTTAACATGTGACAATGCTGCACAACGAGGTGAGCTTAGCAGGCTGTGGCTGCTTTTTAGCTCACCTGGCCTAAAAGGCCTAGTGAGCTTTTGCCATCACTTTGCCTCCGTCGTCTGTCGTCCGTCCGTCGTCTGTTGTCCGTCCGTCCGTCCGTCAACAATTTCAAAAATCATCTCCTCTGAAACCACTGGGCCAATTGTAACAAAACTTGACCTGAATCATCACCAGGGTATGCAGTTTCAAAATTATGTTCGATTAGTCCGAAGATGAAACAACATGGCCGCTGTTACAAAAAACAGAACATAGGGGTAAATAGCAGTTTTTTGCAAATAACTCAAAAATCATTACAGATATCAAAAATCTGACGTGGGTAAAAATGATCAGCATGGCAAGACCTACCCGCCTTGCAATTTTGAAGAAAATCCGAAAACCTGTCTTGGAGTTATTGCCCTTTTTTCGCATAATTTTCAGAATTTTGAAATTTATAATTTTTTAGCTCGCCAGGACGAATGTCCGGAGAGCTATTGTCATACCCCCAGCATCGGCGTCGGCGGCATCAGCAAAAACTTTAACCTTGCTTGTGAAATGGAGACCATAAAAGTTGGGATGTAGATATTTAGTGTGTAGCTTCCTTGCAATGAGAGCTTTCTTTTGGCACCATATTTGTAGACATTTTGACCTTGACCTTGCCCTTATGGCAATTTTTGAAAAACTTTAACCTTGCCTGTAGAAGGTAGGCTTTTAGTGGTAGGGTGTTCGTATTTGGTATGTGACTCTCTTATGATGAGAGCTTTATAGCGGTACCATATTTATAGACATTTTGACCTTGACCTTTCCCTGAGGGCACTTTTTGAAAAACTTTAACCTTGCCTTTAGAAGGTAGGCTGTTAGTGGTAGGGTGTTTGTATTTGGTATGTGACTCCCTTATGATGAGAGCTTTCTAGCGGTACCACATTTGTAGACATTTTGACCTTGACCTTTCCCTGAGGGCACTTTTTGAAAAACTTTAACCTTGCCTTTAGAAGGTAGGCTGTAAGTGGTAGGGTGTTTGTATTTGGTATGTGACTCCCTTATGATGAGAGCTTTCTAGCGGTACCACATTTGTAGACATTTTGACCTTGACCTTTCCCTGAGGGCACTTTTTGAAAAACTTTAACCTTGCCTTTAGAAGGTAGGCTGTTAGTGGTAGGGTGTTTGTATTTGGTATGTGACTCCCTTATGATGAGA
>MJUU01048009.1:12953-28870 GCA_002080025.1 Modiolus philippinarum | reverse complement strand
ATCTTTTTATTTCAATTTCCAAGTTTATAAATAGTTGTTCTTTTCATTCAGTAACTGTCAGCTTAAATTCCTATATTTCAAATAGTTACATAATGTCACGGTATTTGAAAAATAACTTTCTATGGCGGATCTCAAAAATTCATTCATATAAGGATATAAAATTATATAAAATGAAGAGATAAGGAAAATGAATGGTCACAAGTTTGGTAAAAACTTAACTTTATTAGAAATATTACCAAATTAAAGTTGATTTTTATGACATTAGAACCCTACAAGTAAGATCCTCATCACTAAGGATAAAGAGGGGGGACAAAATCTAATTAAAATAATAATGGTTTAAACAGTACATCTGGTTAATTGATGAAAAATGCATGTTTATCCTCAATTGATCATGTCGATTTTTCCAATGTAAAAATATGTTTGGGTGAACTTTACTTGTTTCTTGTTGAAATTAACGTCAGGTAAACTGGCCCATATCCAAGACAAATGCAATAAATATCTACCTTGAAGGTCAAACTGCTGTTGAGAAACCTTTTGCTTACAATCAGTAATAGGTAAATTGTTGTAAATCAAATTCTTCTTCCAGATTATAGTACTCTTTAATCATTTACATGTTCTATTTACACTCTAATTATTTATTTTCTGTTGCCAAAATAGATGATTTGTATTATGTTTAGGCTGGCTGAACAACTCTCTTGATCAAAAGGATTTTATATGCCTGACCTATATTCAATGACCTTTAGAGGAATATTTAAACATTTTAGTCAAAGATACCAACCTATTGATCAAATCTGACAGCAATAGGATTACCAACCACATTTGTATGTTTGTTCCTGAAGTCAGATATGATCCATTGTTTTTAGTAGTTTTTTGTTGAGTTGTTCTCTTGAAAAATGCCTGCTTACCTGCATGGTAAGGCAAAATTAGACTTAAACAGACAAAAATGTCAGGCAAGTATTTGTTTTGTCGTGAAGGCAATTTCTTTTTACCTACCAAATGTCAGACATTAAAAAGTACCCTTCACTAGCTAGGTAAGAACAAGGTTATAGGGTTATGTTATGACAAGGCAGATTTAATATTGTGGTACATGTTTATTGACCTACACATACATGTAAACATGAGTAGTGAGAACACATCAAATAAAACAAGGTTTTCAGAAAACAATTATTAAAGTGTAGTGCTTTTTAATGATAGTACATTGTATTTACAGATGTTGGCAAACATAACTCCTTCTTTTTTTTCAGAAATTTGGTGATTATGACTTTGGACAGATTACAATAGACAAGATTCATTTATCACAGAAACATGGCACAGCATGTAATGGATATTATTATAGTGCAGCTTCAATAAATTTAACTTGATTTTACTTTTCTGTTTTTGTGTTTTGATAATCAGTATTTATAGCTTAATGGAACTTTTTCACGCAATAATCAAGAGTCAAGACACAATTCTTGTACAGTGTTAACAGTATGTTTTAACTATATGTATGTTGTCTAGAAGAATAATCTTCAAACTAAATAGGAGGATTATTTTGGGGATTCAAAATACTTGTGTATATTACGACCAGTATTGACACCAGTCAGCACATGCATATACTTGCATTTGAATAATATATATATTCTAAGATATAACATGCATGTAGTTCCAGCATAGTTTTAATACAGTGTAAGATTCAATGTGTCCACTGTTAAGTTTTAAATTGGAACTTAAGGTTCTACTGAGTTTAGATTTATATGATTTTGTCAGAATTAAAACTGTTTTAGGCACTCCATTTCTCCATTTAATTGACTTGTATTTGCTACATACCCCCTGGAAAGTCAATTATTTTTGACCGGAGACAGTTTTCAGCCATTTTATAAAAATAATGAATGCATTGTATGCAGTGTGATACAGTGAGGAAACATTCACTTGCTCAAATGCAGTTTACTTCAAGACACAATGAAAGAAATGCAGCCTGTAGCATTTAGAATCAGATATTTACAAAATAAGCTAACATGTTTGCTCCAAAAGATGACAGCATCTTACAGCAACAGATAGCACACAAACCTCTATGAAACTGCATCCCTCCATTCTAGAAGGTCTTCGTATACAAACAATGGAAAGTAGGCTAGTGCAATATATCTACTAAAAAACATATAATTCTTTGTATATTTTTATGATCACATAAAACAATCAAACACATATAGCTCTTGCAAATAGCAGTTTTGTCCAATTTCAACTAGTCTATGATAGCTTACATTTTCAACTAGTCTATGGTAGCTTACATTTTCACGGACATCATGGGCTGGGATTTAGCTTTGTTTTAATAAATCGAATGACATGATCACCATATTATGAAAGGTTTATACCAGAATGAAATATTTCAATTTGGATCTTCAATATTACTGTTTCATATGTCTGCTTTCTTGCTAAGTTGTTGTATCCCAGAATACTCATTTTTGTAACAGCGAAATCTACGATTTAGCAATTCAGATTCAAAAATACTTGAATTCCTTTCCAGAACAAAACAAAAACAAAGTTCGGTCATATGTGCACAAAACTAGCCATATTAGAGAAAATACCTGTTTGTGGTCAAACATAGGCAAAAGTGGTTGAAAACAGCCTATTTACTGCCCATTTAATTAACAGGACTCATGAAGCTTACCTACACCTCATGAAGCTGAAAAAGATTCCAAGTATACAAGTTAAAGATACAAGTTGTATATATGGATAACTAATATACACTAATTATGTATGTTGTATCAATCCATGATGTCATACCAACGAAAAACTGCAATGTTGCTCTATCCTGTAAAAGCTTCATATGATGCTTTTATACTACATATAATTTTTATGGATATAAGCTAAACCTGTGGAATCAAAGTATGCCCTATTTTACAATAAACATTACATTTTTGTACATTGTTTTATCACATCAAGAAATATCAGTTTTGTAACATGACTAGATATGTGTTGAGTCGGTTGTTTCAATGTTAGTAAAATCTCTCTTGACTCTTAAAGACATGGCATCTATATATAATATTTCAATGGTGTTTTGTTAGATTTCAGTAGTGTTTGGACAGCCAAGGTATATGTTTAGCTGTTGAAGTTGAGATTATGTCAGATTATCATTTCAGTCATCTTCCGTCTAGCTAACCTGACCTAAAAGGCCCTGTGAGATTTTGCATCACTTGGCGTCTGTAGTATGTCCTTTTTCAAAAATTTCCTCTGAAACTGCTGGGCATTTATGAATCATTTGGCCTGGATCATCATCAGAATTTGTAGTTTTAACATGATGTTCAATAAATCCAATAACCAAACAATATGGCTGCTTTTTATAAAAATAAGACATAAAGCTAAATTGCAGATTTGGGCTAATAACACAAAAACCATGACAGATATGAGAAAAATCTGGAGCAAAAATATAAGCAAAATAAGGTCTACATACCCTGAAATGCTTAGGAAATTAGATAACCTTTGTATGCCCCAGTGACGAAAAGTTGGAGCATATTGTTTTACCCTTGTCTGTCCGCACCTCCGTTTGTTCGTCCATCCGTCTGTCTGTACAAATGAAAAACACAACTATTCACGTTTTTTAGAAAGTTTGCAAACAAATTCCAACTACTTCAAAGGAATCTAACTTGCAATAAGTAGATGTGAACACACATATCTTTTGGAATATTCAAAATGGCGGCGGTTGCCATGGAAATTGAAAAAAGGTGGGTAAATTCAAAGTGCCTAAAAATGGATGAAACTTTACAGGAAGAATGCCTAGCACCCATAGAATTGATTTTCGGGCTCAGAACTTCCCTTTTATATATTTTTGAAAAAGGGGACGCATATCATTGTGTCCATACTTGTATTGTGTCAACACACTTGAATTTGCACTTGCCATATTGATTCAGGGTTCAATGAGCGGAGACATAATTGGTTGCCATTCGGCGACAGCTCGAGTTTATTTGTTGCACTTTTTCTGTAAAATTTTTCCGAAATTTTCAAGTTACTTAACTAATATAGCAAAGTTAAGCACATCGATGTCTATCTGCCTTCAGAAAATCTTATTACACATTCGTAAAGGACTTATAGCTCCAACAACAAAGTTTAGGGTATATAGAAATCAACTTGTCTACTTGTCCACTTGACCATCTGTCTTTTTGTCTGCCCACAGTTTTTCGTAGTGCAACTTTTTTAAAACCACTCTAAGGATTTTGATGAAACTTATCAAATTGGAAGAATACTATATGCAGATGTGCATGAAGGAATATAATCTTTGTCTAACACCACGAAGGGTAGATAATTTTACTTTTACTTTTCATTGATTCTTTCTGCAAGGATTACCTTGTTTGCAAGTGCCACAAGGTAAAAACACCATATGCAGATGCTTCTAAAGAAATATTGTCCAACATAAAGGGAGATAATTGACTTTTCCTTTATTTTTATGAAATGTGGGTTCTGAGGTATCTCTTTCTGACTATGCAATAGTCGCCTCTAGTTGTTATATTTTGTATTGTAAATGTGTCCATTTAATCAATCATGAATTAAAATGGTTTAACTTACCTGACCCTTAGGGTGAGAGAGAGCTTTTGCAATCACTTTGCACTCTTCTGTCAGTCTGCATTTCAGATTTTAATTTCACATTTTCATTATCTCCTCTGAAACAAATTATAAAGCAAATTCAAACAAAATTTAAATGAAAGATTTATGTAAGGTCTTCTTCGAAAATTGCTAATTTCATTTTGGTCCAATACCTGGCCTCCTTGGCAGAACATCGATTATCTTTGGACCCTATTGGAGGAACACCATTTCCATTATCTGCTGTAAAACTATTGAAGCGAATTTCACTAGACTGCACTATAATTATGAATGTTCATATACAATAAAAACATTACTGTTAGTGCTGAACATAGATTAACAAAGGACCTGTTTGAAATTATCTCTTACATTATGGAGCAAATATGAGTCCAGCATGTACTGGAGTAATATGTTGAAAGTCATATACAAAACTGCTTATTTCATTTTTATTCCATGTAATAGCAGCCAATGTGGAAAATAATTATGCATTGAAACCTTTGCAAAAATCATATTTCTGTATCACCTAGCTGAACCAACTGAAGGAAATTCAGGCATTTCACATGTATGTTGTATGATAGTTTCTTTACAATATTTTAGGTTTATATTTAGTTTTAAAACACTACAATATATGTATATTAGTATTTGTAAAATTCTTAATATTGTTAGTCCCCGAGGGTATTCACCAACCGGGGTTACCCAGTAGCCAGTACTGCGATGCTGGCCCGAACACCGATTTTATTTTAAAATTTGCAATATATAGATTTAAGAAAATTTTGTTAAAACCTAAGGAGTATGTCCCTCTTGCATAGCGTTGTCCTTACCCGATTTGGCTTTCCTATTTAGATCCTATCGGTAATTCGTTCTCTCTACGTCAAACAACATGGCTGCCATTACTAAAAAATAAACATAGGGGTAAATTACAGTTTTTGGCAAATAACTCAAAAATCGTTACAGATATCAAAAATCTGACGGAGTAAAAATGATCAGCATCATAAGATCTACCCATGCTGAAATTTTGAAGAAAATCTGATGACCCATCTTAGAGTTATTGCCTTTTTCCGTAAAATTTTCAAAATTTTGATGTTTTTTTTTATTTTTCATTAAAAAACTATAACAGATAGAGGTTAAGTTTAAATTGCAAAAATGTTCAGCATTAACAATGAAGGGATATGGAGTAAATGCAAATGAGACAAAATCTCTACAAATACATAGTCAAACACAGCAATGGCACAACGCTTTTATTGTTTGTTCTTCATGTAAGATCTACCCACATGAAATATATGAGTAATGGCCCTTTATTGGTCAAATTTTTCGTGATTTTATACTTTTTGTCCTATATTTCAAAAACGCTTTGAGATAGAGGTCAAGTTTAAATTGCAAAAATGTCCAGCATGTCAAGGACTACATTTTATCGAACATCAAGTTTTCTTACCTCTTCCAAGATGGCTGCCAGCGGGAAACTTAGTTTACCATTTGACCTAACCGGAAATTAATACAAAGAACTTCTTCTTGAGAACCACCAAATGGATTTGGCATGAATGATGCTTATGAGGTGCTTACCAAGTGTTGTTACTTTGGTGCCGATCCATCATGTAACATGGCCGCCAGCGGGGATCTGGATGGGTCTGAACCAAACTTGGCATGAATGATGCTTATGAGGTGCTGACCAAGTGTTATTACTTTGGTGCCAATCCGTCATCTTACATGACCAACAACATTGGATCCTATGGGAAATGCACACAAAGATCTTCTAGAGAACTGATGAATGGATTTAAATCAAACATGACACGAATGATGCCTGTCAGGTGCTGACCAAGTGTCACCAGCTTAGAACTTAATTTAACAAAAGATCTTCTTCTAGAGAACTGCTTAATATATTTAATCCAAACTTTGCATAAATGATGCTTATGAGAGGCTGACCAAGTGTTTTACTTCGGTGCTGTTCCATCATCCAACATGGCCACCAGCTATGGATTGGACCCTAAGGGGAAATGCATACAAAGATATCATGGAAAACCACTGAATGGATTTAATTGCATAAATGAAACTTGTGAGATTTTGACCAAGCTTGTTACTTTGGTGCTGATCCGTCTTCCGACATGGCCACCAGTAGCAAAACTTAGTTTAACATTGGACCAAGTGGGAAATGCATAAAAAGATCTTCTCTGAAACTGCTTGAACAATTTCAGTAGAACTTTGATATGATAGTCCTTGGGTGACCCTCTTCAAAGTTATATGTTAAATAGCTGCCAGCAGGGAACATAGATTAACATAGGCCCGTTAAGTTTGGAAACTGCATTCAAAAATCTTCTCTGAAACTGCTTAAACAATTTTAATTAATTTTATAAAAAGTTTCTGATTTTTATGTACATACACCACCAAAGATGGACCATCATTGGGAATTATAGTGATGCATATATATAGGACCAAGGTGAGCGATACAGGCTCTTGAGAGCCTCTTGTTTGTTACCACTGGACCGATGCCACTGTTGGTTGACTTTTAGTCCCCGAGGGTATTCACCGACCCAGTAGCCAGTACTTCGGTGCTGACCCGAAAGGCAATTTTATTTATAAATTTGTAAAATATAAATTTAAGAAAATTTTGTTAAAACGAAGGAGTATCTCACTCTTGCATAGCTCTGTCCTTAGCTGATTTGGCTTTCCTATTTAGATCCTATCGGTACATTATGTAATTTGTTCTCTATCAGATTTTGCACTTATTTTGGGTCATTGATTTCCAAATGTTTTGATTTGATCTGCACTGATGAGACATAATTTGTCGAAATGCGAAAATGCAAAACCTAAATTCACGGTAACTTCGGTATTTTTTTAAAATTTTTACTACTGGGCCGATGCCACTGCAGGTGGACTGTTAGTCTCCGCGGGTATTCACCGACCAAGTAGCCAGTACTTCGGTGCTGGCCCGAAAACCGATTTTATTTGAAAATTTGCAATATATCAATTTAAGAAAATTTGTTAAAACCGGGGGAGTATCTCCCTCTTGCATAGCTCTGTCTTTAGCTGATTTGGCATTCCTATTTAGATCCTTTTGGTAATTTGTTCTCTATCAGATTTTGCACATATTTTGGGTCGTGGATTTCCAAATGTTTTGATTTGATCTGCACTGATGAGACATATTTGATCTGCACTGATGAGACATAATTTGTCGAAATACGCATATGCGGAACCTAAATTCACAGTAACCTCGGTATTTTGTTATATACTACTGTCTTTTAAATAATGATGCTACGCAATGAGTAATTGAAAGGACTTGAAACAATGAAACATTTTGCTTAGTATGGAGTCGTTGGTCTATATAAAGATGTGGTTGTTACTTGTATAATTCCAAGAAATAATTGGTGTATGAGAGTGTCAGGAAATTAACCTAAATTGGAACCAAATATTTTCACTGACATATGTTGCTGGTAGGTTTCCAGAACTTGTCTCTTCTTTGACCATTTCAAGAAATCTTCCAAATTTAGAATCAAACATTTTTTAAATTTGCTGTTTTCACTAAAAGTACGAAAAAGGTATCATTGCTAGACAGAATTAAAAAAATATTGGTATTTGATAGTTGATGAATTTACCGAAGTTGGAATTAACAATTTTTGCATTTCATTTCATTATTTTGATTCAATTGCATTCAGAAGGTATGAAGAAAGCTCATTGTTGAAGTATTTTAGCAATGCATTTACATGCATTGAGTCTGAAGTGTGTATTTTCATTAATAAGGCCAATTACAAGAACTGAAAAGAGCCGAAGAACATGCACAAAATTAAAAGATTGCATATGCAAGTTCAACTGCTAAATGTTTCGTTTTGAATACTGACCAATACTGTTGATAAAAGATAAATGTTCGAAATCTATTTTTCCAGCATATTCAACTTTTCAAATGTTGCGCACCATGATACTTTATTTTTTGCATCTCAGTGAAACATAAGCAGCATATTTGACCTGGTTATGTATATGTAGGAAGAAAATGTGTATCCTCTTATATATCCATGGATTGTTCGTTCTTTTGACTGACGGTTGAGTTCTCACTTACTTAGTACAGTACTATGGATGTATATAAAGCCCACATGCAAATCAAATCAAACCTAATTGATCTATTTATTTACCAATCAAGTTCCCACGAGAGGCGATAAGCAAAAGAAAAAAAAACAAAAAAATAATAATGAAAAAAATCATAAACACTATTAGTTAATACATGTTTGATTAATGCCAATTTGCCTTGTATATTGCAGAAAATCGTATTACACATCCGTACAGGACTTATAGCTATTTTAAACCCTCACCAACAAAGTTAAGGGGTAACAGAAATCAAGAAGGCATATAATTATTGTTAAACACCACAAATTTTAACACCATCAATTTTACTTTGGCTTTTCATTGATTCTCTCTGCAAGGACTGCCTTGTAAGCCCAATAAATGAAAAACACCCTATGCAGATGCTTTTGAAGAAATACATTGTCCAACACCATAAAGGGAGATAATTTGACTTTTCCTTTAATTTTAGGAAATTTGGGTGCTGATGTATCCTTTTGTGACTGTGCCACAGTCACCTCTAATTGTTACTAGACTAAGTATATTTTGTATCTCAAATGTATCCATTGAAGCAATAATGAATTGAATTGTTTAAGCAAACCGAAAGAGCTTTTGCAATCACTCCTGTCGGTCTGCATTTCAAATTTCAATTTCACATTTTCACCTTTTAATGACCTCCTCTGAAACAACTAAAGCAAATTTAACCAAACTTTACATGAATGATATATTTAAGAGTTTTTCATTTCGGTCTAATACCTGGCTACCAGGGAAGAACAAGGATTAAATTTGAATCTTATTGCAAGACCATCTGCTCTGAAACTATTGAAGCAAACTCCACTTAACTGTACTAGGGTCCGTAACAAAGATTGCCTGGTTTTAGAGGTTACTCCTTGAAACACGTGTACAGCATAACAAAATTTTACTGTTTTTTCTGCAACATGGGTATTTTTGTATTTTGTTCAAGTACAATACATGTAAAACATGGCCGTCAGTGCTGAAATAGATTAACAAAGGACCTGTTAGAAATTATCTGCCTTGAAACCATTGAAGCAAATGCCGATATTGGTCAAGTATGACTAAATTGTACTGGAGTAATATATTGAATGTCCTGTGCAAAAAATGCCAATTTCATTTTTATCCCATCAAAAATGGCAGCCAATTCGGAAAAAGTTGTGCATTGATCCTTTATGAAAAAAAAAATCCGCATTCTCCAGCTGAACTCACAGAAGGAAATTCATGCAAACTTTACAGGAATGGTGTATGGCAGTTTCTTACAAAGATTACTCATTTGTTATTATTTGAGTTTCAAGTGCAATATAATAACTTATAGGCTTGACTTTTTTCTGGCAGGTATTGTTTTCTATTCTTATTCATTTACTTAGGCTTATTTTTGTTGTATAAAATAATTATACAACCCGCAAACAATGTTTGGGGAGGTATATAGGAATCACCCTGTCTGTCTGTCCGTCTGTCCACACTTCTCGTAAGCGCAACTCCTCTTAAACCACTTGAAGGATTTTGATGAATCTTTACACGAAGCAAGGACACTATATGAAGATGTGCATGAAGGAATATAATTATTGTCCAAAACCAGGAGGGGAGATAATTTGGCTTTGAATTTTCGTTGATTCCCTCTGTATGGGTTACGTCGTAAGCATAACTCCTCTTAAACCACTGTAAGGATTTTGATTAAACTTTACACAAAGAAAGGACACTATATGGAGATGTGCATGAAGGAATATAATTATTGTCCAAAACCAAGAAGAAGAGATAATTCGACCTAAGCTTTTCGTTGATACCCTAAATATGGATTACCTTGTAAGCGCAACTTCTCTTAAACCACTGCAAGGATTTTGATGAAACTTCACACAAAGAAAGGACACTATATGGAGATGTGCTTGAAGGAATATGATTATTGTCTGAAACCAGGAAGAGGAGATAATTAAACATTGACTTTTCGTTGAATCCCTATGTATGGGTAACCTCGTAAGTGTAACTCCTCTTAAACCACTCGAAGATGTTTTGAAATCAAGCTGTTGGAGAGACACACCTTTTTCATTGTGGTCCTCTTAAAAAAGTAGTTTTTAAAATATTGTAATGAAATTTCTCTGATGATTTTGATTTTTCAAAGAGGCTAAAAAGGGTGAATTTTAAATTTGCCCGATTTTGAAAGAGTATTTTCATTTGAACCGTGGTGAAAAGTTCTTTCTTGAAGATTAAATCATTGTGTCCACACTTGTACTGTGTCCTGTATTGCATCCACACCCATTTATATTTGCACTTGCCATATGGATTCAGGGTTCAATGAGGGGGGGGGGGGTATATTTGGCTGCCATTCGGCATAGTGTATTTAATCAAAACATGACTGCCACCTGAGACATGTATTATATTAATGTATGCTGCATATGGCAAATTAATGATAATTTTTACATGCATATTTAGAAAAGAATCACGTGACTGGACAGTTTTCTAGGCAACGCCGAACTAGTCTTCTTCTTCCGATACTGTTCATATTCAACTCTTTGAATATCTTGATAGGTGTGCGCATAAGCTGATGGTTTCTTTGAAGGCCTTAAGTTATTCTGCTCCGGCTATGTCTGTTGGTAGTTTGTTCCAATTCATTAATGTACAAAATGTATTGATAAAAAAGGACCATTTCCTACAATCTTTTGTTGCTTGGTGAATTTGCTCTCCATGTGTACTGAAAGTCTGGTGCTTCTTGTTGGTTTTTGCAGGTATTTTGATTTGCCAATTGCTACCAGATTGTTTATGATTTTATAAAACATGATTAGTCTTGCTTCTCTTCTTCTTGTCAACATGCTTTTCCACTCCAGATCTTGTATCACTTCACTCACACTTGATCTATTTCTATATTTTCCTGTAACGTATCGTGCTGCTCTTCTTTGCACTTTTTCAATTTTGTCTTAAAGGTTTTGTTGCTAAGGGTCCAATACTGTTGTTGCATATTCCATTTGTGATCTTACAAAACTTTTATATACCTGTTCTTTGAAGGATTTAGAGTCTATATGAAGGTTTCGATGTAGGAATCATAGGCTTCTGATTGCTTGTTTGCTTATGTTGTTTACCCCAGTCTAGATCGTGTATGATAGTACATCCCAAGTGTTTGACTGATGTTTCATGCTAGACGTTATGTCCATGTAATTTGTATTCATATTTCTTTGGAATTTACTTTTTGTCGACTGCCAGTACACTGTATTTTTGTTGGTGGAGCTCAATTTTCCATGATCTTTCCTATTCGTCAAGTTTCTCCGGATCTTCTTTGACTTTCATGCAGTCTTGCTGAGATTTTATCGTTATATATACAACTGTATCGTCTGCAAATAATCCTACTGTTGAGTGTAGTTCTTTTGGCAGGTCATTGATAAAAAAAGAAAGAGGCTTGGTCCAAGGACTTACTCTTGCGGTACGTCAAATTCAGATTCAACTTTAACCTTGTCAGATGATTTTCCTTTGACAACTACTGTTTGCGTACTATTTGTGAGAAAGTCATTTTGTCACATTTCGAATGCCATATCAATGTAACTCGTGTAGTATCAGACTGTGGGACACCTTGTCAAAAGCTTTTGAGGAGTCTAGTACTATGATATCCACTTGTTTTCCCTTTTCTAGATTTTTTGTGATGTCGTCTATGCATTCCAGGAGATGTGTTACATGATCTTTTACTCCTGAACCCGTGCTGTAGTGGATACAGAATATTACTGACCTTTGCATGCCTCATGATGTTGCTTGTTACGATATATTCTAGGTTCTTACAACATTTGCATGTGGATGATATTGGCCTGTAATTTGCTTGAATATATTATTAGCCTTTTTTGAAAGCTGGTGTGATGTTTGCAGTTCGCCAGTCATCTAGTATTTGTCAGGTTTCAATGGAGACGTTGAAAATAAAAGTAAGTATGGTGCAATTTCGTTAGCTAATTGGTTTTTAACTGGGTTTTCCGTCGGAAAAATCCGGTTATTAGAATGGTGCAATGGCGGGCGGGCGGCTATCAAAAATGGGAACATCATTTGTCCGGAACAACGGCAGCAGAATACCGAAGGAACATTAAGAGTGGAATTTACAAAAATCGAAGTCCAAAGACATGGCAAAAACGAGGACACAGAAAAGAATGACATTAGACACAGAGAACGATGATGTTAGACAGATACAACACACAGAAATAGAAATCACAACATATAAAACAAAGGCACTCACAGTGTTAACAACACCAGGTGCTCCAGAAGGGTAAACATGTTCTGCTCTGTTAATAGCATCCGTCACATGGGCAATTAGGCATATATATTTTTGAAAAATCTGTTAGGTAGCTGATTTGTTAATGTCAATTGCTAACCCTGTGACAAAATCAATTAAAAGCCATGGTACGTGTTACTTCTCTAACCCTCAAACAGAACCATGGTTAAATTTTGAAAAGCTTTCGAAATCACCGAAGTATTCAAACATGGACAAAGACAGATCGATACCACAAACATAATTAACGAATTAACAAGACAACAAGACGAACTAAAGCACTGACAGTGTGAACTCCCATAAAAAAATGTCAAAATCAATAGTCAAATCCGGGAAGACGTGAATCTAGCTGAAAATGTCCACTTTCATTTTGGATACTGACACGTCATATCTCTCAATGATGTTATGATGACGGCCATAGAATTTCTTGAGGGATGAAATTAACATAGGTTGAATAAATTTCTGACTAAGCAGCTTTGGGGACAATGTTTTTGCTCTGTTCAAGAAATCACTGTATAAACTACACGCTCGAAAGTATCGCATCAACTGTGAAATGTACACTCCATAAGCTGTAGGGGTAGGCATATTGCTGCTAAGAAAGGGAAAGTTCACAATCATCACGCTTGTCATATAGCTACGAACAAATCTCCAAGTTTTCAAGGTAGAAGGTTTATGTTTTGCTGTTCATTTCTAAATATATCAAAAGTTTGCATGTTATTTTGATTTTGATTTCTGGTAATTTATGCCCAAATTACCAGTTGTTGAACGTCAAAAGTCTGCCTATAGGGTACCCCTTTTGTCCGGAGCAAATCTCCTACAGTTTTTGAGGTATAATTAAGGTCTTTCCCGTTTCAGACGGAAAGACCTTTCTGTATTTCTTCTGTTTATCATTATTCTTTTTTTTTTCCGCCGTTTGTTTTTTTACTTTGCCAAAAACAGTTCGCGACATATCATTTTGATACTTGATACAATAAACCAATTAGCGAAAAGCTATTTCAAAATGAGGGCCACGACCGAAAACTTTTTTCATTACAGAGTTATCTCCCCGACTGCCGTTTTTCTTGTTATCAGTTAAACTCAGAAACCGTAACCGATATCAAAAGTCTGAATGGAGGAAAATGTTTCTTTCATCCTCAGGATGATTTGTCATGCAAAAAATTTTTTTGGGGTCGCGACCCCGGTTACGCGTTTTTGACCCCTAATTTTGTCGCTTTCTCAAAGTTATCGGAATTTGATGAAATTTGGTATCCAGGTAGCTTTAATGACCCTGATAACAAATCTGGGGTCAAAAAATTTTTTTGTCCGCCATTTTCAAAATGGCCGCCATTCGAAATTTTGTTATCGCGATATCTCGGAAACGATAAAAAATTTATGAAAACATTATATTGCAAAAATGTTCCTCTCATTGAGATCTACATTTTGTTCAATTGAACAAAAACTCTCTGATGAACCGTTTTTGAGTTATAGCCCTTGACGCGTTTCGGTCAATCGGTTTTTTGCGAATAACTTTTAAACGCTTACAGATAATATAGTAAACATATATGTTAAAAGTGATCAGCATGAAAAGACCTTCAATTTGAGTACCAGGTTGAAGGTCATCGGTGACCTTTGACCTTGACCTTTGACCTTGTTATCAGATGAACTCGGAAACCGTAATAGATGGCTGAAAAAGTATATCAGCAAAAATGTTCATCATGTTAGGGGCTACATTTGTCTCATTTGAACCGAAACTCTCTAATGACTCCCTGAAGAGTTATTGCCCTTGACGCGTTTCAGAAATAGGTTTTTTGCGTATAACTTTTAAACCTTTACAGATAGTATGGTCATGTAACATATCAAATTAATCAGTAAGAAGAGACCTTCAATTTGATCCCAAGGTCAAAGGTCATCAAGGTCATCGGTCAAGGTCATAGCCAAATTTTAGGTTTTTTAAATGGTAAAATCTTTAAAACGATTAGAAATGGCTACTCTAATATATTGGAGACAATGTGCGTCCCATGAAGATGATTTTGAACATGTGACATGACAGAACATAACATTAAACACAACATTGACTGGGAAAGACCTTGCAATTGTTCTCTGAACAATTGTCCTTTTAATTAAGATTTATATTTTGCAGATCATTTGTACATATATCAAAGGTGTGCATGCTGCTTTGATTTTGATTTCTGATAATTTATGCCAAAATTACATTTGTTGAACTTAGTCATTACTATATCACACATCTGCCAATCACACATCTGCCATCAGGGTACCTCATTTGTCCAGAGCAGGATGTCGCCTCCGACACTTTTTATATATGCCACTTCAAAAAAATGCTTAACATTGCTAATTGTAAAAGGCTTTTCTAAGGCTAGATTGTAACTCTTTAATGTACTAGGCGCTAAAGACATTTCAACTAAATGGTATATGTCAGCTTCGAAATTATTTCTAAGAACTTCATAGGGATCGGCACAGGATTTTTGTCTGCCTCTGGTGCTATTGCCTTGAACAGGTCCATCTGAAAGCGAGACAAACAGTCTGCAATTAAATTTCGAGAACCTTCGATATGTACAGCCCTAAAACCCATATTATTACAAAGTGTAAAAAGGACTAATGGTCTGATCAGCTTCATAACCGCTTTTGATTATGACGTCCTTTTATTAATAACTGCAACGAGAGCTTGATTGTCAATTCTAAAAAGTATGTTTTTGTCCGAGAACTCTTTTTTCCATGTGTACAAGGCTAGAATAATTGGAACTAGTTCGAGCAGCGTTATGTCTTTCATTATCTCTAGTGACGCCCAGTTGTTTGGCCACTGATATTGCGTCCAGTGTCCAGCAAAAAAGGCCGCACAGCCTAGCCCCGGATTTACAGCGCTGTCCGTGAACAGCTCAATTGTTTCATTTGGTAACCATTGTGAATTTTGTATATAACATTCGCCGTTGAAATCGTTTAAAAATTCTAACCATATTAAGGCATTCAGCTTAGCCTCCTTCGTAATTCTCAAAAAATAATGCGGCTTTCTATTTTTGACAGCGGACAGTGTATCGTAAAATCGTCTTAAAAATGCTCTAGCCGAAGGTAAAACACG
>MJUU01048005.1:5152-16704 GCA_002080025.1 Modiolus philippinarum | reverse complement strand
TAATTGAATTAAGCACTTAGGTTTAGAAACAACTAAGATTTCTAAAAATCGTTATTTATAAAATAAGAATTCAGCGTAATTATATATATGTTTTGGAGAAGCCTTTATAAAACTTAATTATTAATTGAACGTTATTTGAGATGAAAAAAACTAGTGTTTCGTGAAAAATTAATGGAATGTTAAATGAAATAAAATATATGGTGTTCCTTTTTGAAAATCCTGACAAAAAAAATCATTGAATTCCACCTCTAAGGAACAACATTTTTCCCAATTAACCCAAAAAGGATACAAATCCCAAAGTCTCGTTAAGGGACAGCTGAATAAATATAACAGCGGAAATAACACGGTGTTCCAAAAAGGAATACCCCCTGTCCAAGAACAAAGCTTCTTAATGTAGTATCACCTGTAACATGCAGGCCGATAAGTGATTAGTTTTTAACAAAAGAAATGGAACTCTTCATTAAACGAAACAAAAAAGGTCTACTCAAATTGTTTTCCGTAGTTACAAATCCCAAAAAGTTGTTTCTAACAGGAAAATTGAATGATTTTTTAAACCATGTATTTCATTAAGGTATAGAAATAATGTAAATGTTCGCCGTTTGATTGTAAAGTTTGTAATTAGTGCGTAAATTGCGGTTTAAGTGGACTGAATTGGGTGTCTATAATTCTGGATGAATTAAATATACATCTCCAGATTTTCTCCAAAAT
This sequence comes from Modiolus philippinarum, assembly GCA_002080025.1. Lineage (NCBI taxonomy): Eukaryota > Metazoa > Mollusca > Bivalvia > Mytilida > Modiolidae > Modiolus > Modiolus philippinarum. The sequence continues at coordinate 15,996 of MJUU01048005.1, read as the reverse complement.
TGGCATACTGATTCATAAAGAATTGATGAATACGTGTGCAAATTTTCATTTCCGCCCTTCCACGCATTTACCCAGAATAAAACCCCAAAGTTAGTGTATTCTGCTACAATACTGGCTCTATTTTTAGAAATGAAATCGAATTTACCTACATACGTCATGATTACAACTTACGAGTCAGAGGCCCATTCAGGTAATCGTAATTTGATTTTTGTCTATAGTTTGTTTTAATGTATTAAATGGAACAGTAAACATTCTACTACGGCTCTAAATAAATATTTAGATACATAAATCTAGAAACATTCCCGTTAATTTCGTATAATTTTACCATAATGGGTACATTGATCCCTGTGAGTGCCTCGGCAGTGTTTATAAATAACATTTACCGCCAAATAATGAACACAATGGAAAATACCACCCTCACTTATTCCTTGATTACGGGATATCATTTTGGATCTTGAAAATATACATCTTTGAAATCAATTATTTCATATTTTCCCTTCAAGATTAATCCTTTGGCTATCTTTTAATACAGAAATTGTGTCCGCCCCCGGTAATTTTTTGCCTTTTAATAATATTTTATTGTCGCCAGGTAATTTTTTGTGTGGTCGCAGTGAAGACATTTGACATCAACTATAAACAATTTAACGTGCAATAGCAGACCAATTGTTAACTTTTATTTTGTAAATGTTTTTGTTTTACTAATGCATCGTTCCTTTGAGATTTATATACCCGAACAAGCTTAATATCTAGCCGTTACTATGGACCATCAACAGACGGCGTGTTTCAAAATATGGCCGATGAAGTAGACGCCCACCTCATTAGCATGTTTAGAAGGGAGATAATTTCACACAATGACTTTTCGGACTGTAGAAGTTATTTGTTGATGGAACTTTAAAGTGTATAGAGAAAAAAAGAGATATACCATGCGCCGTTAAAGTATCCATATGGCCCGTGTTTGAAGCAAGTTTTATCCGCTCTTGTTTTAAGTTGAGATAGAAAGTAATAGAAAATTCAGTTTTGGCGTTTCCGGTACGATTTATTTATTTCAATCTTCATTTCTGAGTACTTATACGGTCTGTAAGTCTCGTCATGTGACACCGAGATTTCACGATAAAATTTCAATTCGAAAACGTTTCCCGCCAAAGCATGACGTGTAAGGATTATGACGTCCACATTTTTGGTTTGAAACGTCATATATTTTGCCAAAAATGCAACTTCCGGGTACAATTTATGTGCCCGGAAGTTCCAAAATTGAACGAGACTTACAGACCCTATTGTACAGGATTTCGCTATGTTGATCTTAGCATCCCAATAGTTGAAAATATTTAAACTGACAATGTTTGGTGATTTCACCGACTTGGCAAGCTACCAGTACAAGGGTGCACTCGACCGGTTAAAGACTTTACAAGATTTTATTCTCTAATATTACATGTGTATAAGGTGATAATGATGATTCAATTAACTTGACAAACACATGCATTTAATCGCCGTCTTAGAAATAATCTATAAATAATATTGGAAATGAATAACAAAATATCTTAAGGTTATGGTCTCCTTCGTGTTATTTAGGTTGTGGTTCGTCATGAAATGTTTCTTTCGTCGGGTTACGTCGAGTTTTGTCAGAATGTGAAATATCTCTATTAATACGTACCACCACGTCACAACATTGCGCAAAAATAGTCATTGGGAATTCCCCTCCTTTATGTGATCTAAAATTACTCTTGCTCAATTGACCTTGGTATTGAAATAAACCTAATATATCAATGTTTAATTAAGAATTGAATGCATTATTTTTAAGTTTCATTGGGATATGAAAGTGTTGACCGAAGCATATTTTTAATGAAGCGCGTCAGCGCTTCATGTTGAAAATGTGCGCCCGGTCAACACTTTCATAGTCCCTATGAAACTTCAAAATAATGCATTCAATTCTTATAATTATATTTTAACCGAAATATAAAAAAGACAATTTATTTACCGGAAAGCACATCATGTACATTGGGATTCTATTTTTACAAATTAATCCGCCACGTGAACATGTGGTCAAATGTGTTTCATGGGAATTGAAACTTCACATTGATACGCCACGTGATCGGTGTTCACCTATCAAATTGACTGAATTCAAATGAATATGCATGAAATGTAATTATTTGGGTGTATCATTCATCAAATTCCCTCGAATAACTTTAAAGGTGCAAGATGAGTTATCTGCCCTTGATAGTAATGGCTGCTTTATTTTTGTCTGAGTGACTAGCATGATTTAAATCGGTAAAAGACCGTTAATAGGTCGGTCTGTATGACTTCGTTACATGGATATGCACAACAGCTATGACAGGTGATGTTATTCAAGCGTTTCTGATATATAACGTGAACAATTTTACTTTCTAAACTGAATGGAAATGTACTCATTTACGTACTCATTTACGTGTTGATGAATATTCGAGCATACCGGAACTTATTGCCATAGCTGTTCATAGCTGTTCATGTTCATGTCATTTTTATTGTACTGCCATGTATTATGTCAAGAACTTCAAATAGTTGCCTAATTAAGCGAAGACGACATTCCTCAGAGCCCTCTCCGGGTACACCCTTACGTAAGAGATTGAATTTTGATATCGACATTGACCTTGTAGTCATGAACGACACTTCCTCCTCTCACCAGAAGCCTCAATCTTTGTTTACAGACGATGATGTTCAGCGTCTTGCTACGGCCGTAAAAACAATTATGCTAGATGACTTACGCAAAGAGCTTAAGGCCGAACTCCAAACATATGTAACTAATGCTACCGCTCCATTGTACAATGAAATAGACAAACTTAAACATGAAAATTTTAATCTTAAGAAATCTATTGATCACTTATCTACATTAAACAATAGAATGGATGACTTGGAGCAACATAGTCGTAAAAGTTGTTTACGAATCAGTGGGGTGCCGGTCAATCAAGAGGAAGACACGGCCGACATCGTATGCAATATTGCCAAAAAACTGAACGTTGAGCTTGTTCCAGCAGATATTAGTGTTTCTCATAGGCTTCCCACAGAGAAAGGTCCAAAGCAAATTATAGCCCGCTTCACGCACGCAAACAAGAGGACCGAACTATTGAAAGCTACACAAAAGTTAAGAACAATAAATGAACTTAAAGGTGTAGGCATTAGTCAAGATCTGATAAAATCCAGAGCGAGATTGGCGTATCTTGCCCGCGAAGCTGTTAGAAACAGAAGGATAAAAAAAACTTCAGTAAGAGACGGAAAAATATTCATTACAGACAACGAGGAAAAAAAGCATGTCATAACAACTGAAGCTGAACTTCAAAATATCTTGTCGAAGCAAAATTTTGGTTCATCATTACCTAACAATCCGATTGGTCAGCCTCTTCCGTCTATGATGTCAGCCCCGGGTTTTCTTGTCCGTTCTTCTCCGTCGAACAATCTTCAGCCACAGATTATGATGCCTTATCCACCGCAGTTTCATCAAGCATCGTGCAGTGCTAGTGAGGGAATGATGTTTCCTATATCCCAACCATCAGTTAGTTTTCAGTGACTCTGAGTGCAGCTTATCGCTTCATGGATGCTAAGTTTTATTCTTGGTACTACAAACCTGGAGGTAGCTTACAATTTCCGTTATATTGTACAATATGATGAAGTATAGTTATTTTGTTTGTGACATAATTCCAAAAGGCAATTTTGTTTTTTCATATACATGGTATTGATCTCATGTCCATTGCATTTTTAGTAGCCATATGTTATTTGTATATTGACTTCATCTTAAATCACGATTTCTTGGTACTTTGTATATTAAGTTGTAATGTGTTGGAGTGTGTTGTCCAGCTGTGTGTAGTGTGATGATACACACATGGCTTGAATCTAGTGCCATATGTGCTGCCATGTGTGGATCGTCACACTACATGGAAAGCTGGACAGCATCAACTAAAACGGGATATCATTATTTTTTTTCCCGCGTACTTAGCCAGTCCAAACTTCATCCCTGCTCCTAACTATTAAAGTGATCAATAGTCAATTTCTACAATATGCATTGAATACTCAGCATGAAATAGCATATTATAAAATTTTCAATAAACCCAACAGTTCTCGCCACAATATAGCTGAAATATTGCTGAAGTTGGCGTAAAACATCAATCAATCAATCAATCAATCATATTATAAAAACTGAACACTGACCCAATATTGTATATTTATCTTTTTAAGAGGGTTATGTTGCATAACTATCCAATTAATATACAATATAGACGAAACATAAATCAGAAGTTATTTTTGCGTAGAACTTCAACGCTTAGCTGAAATTGAATGTTGGCTGATGTTATTCTAACAATCACGTTAAATCGTCTTCACAATATTTATTCGAGTCCACCTTTTATTGATTTTAAAAATGGGTCATTCGATGAAACTATTTACTTTGTCCTTACAATATGTATTCGAGCTCACCGTTTATTGATTTTATAATAAGGTCATTCGTTGGATCTGTTAATATTTGTCCTTCCGATATTTAATCGAGCTCACCGTCTTTTCCGCTTCAATGTGTTAAATCATTGTGAATAAAAAAAAATAATAACAATCATGTTCAATGAATATTTACAATATTAATCATTTTTAATCATTTTTATTCTTGAAATATGGTGTCCTTTTTTTTGGATTGGATTATTGATCTAAAACACAATACATGAACAGATTGATTAATTTAAATTAACCAAAATAATTGCTTGTCACATTTACTTAATTATCATCATTATTATTATCTCTTTTTTTTTTGTTTTTGTACGTGTGCTTATTAAAATTCAGACCGCCTATTTCTTACTGGTCTGTGAAGGTTATTTTTGAACTTGTACATATGTTTATTATTCTTTTTTGTCATATTTCATACTTCATTGTTTGTGATTGCTGTATTGTTTTTGATGACCACTCTTTTTTTGTGTTCTGTTTGCGACAAAATGCGTAGTCCTTGGCTGGTACGACATTCATCCTGTGATACAGAAATTACATAATGAACATATCCCTGCGTGAGTATCGTGCCAGATTGGGACTATTCTACAGTAAGGCCACACATATACCAAAACGGAAACGTCTTAATAGTATAGATGTTATTTGTGCCAATATTATATTTTGTATAGGCATACACAGTATTCCATATTTGTTTTTAATTAATCACATTTTGTTTCAAAAAAGAGTATCTATAAATTACATTTATTCACCTTTACTGAATAGCTCAAGTTATCTTATAGAATCAAATGTGCTCAATTTACAATATTATTGTACTGTTTTATTATCATGTTTTATTATCTTATGGTTATCTTTAGTTTTGCTCCTATCCGGGGATGTAGAGACAAATCCTGGACCGAGTATGTCCGACTCTGATTCCTCGTCGTCTATTTCAAACGACACTCTAGATGATTTTCAGGAATGTTCCAAATTATTTCCTTCTTTTGTTCATTTGAACGTCCAAAGTTTGGTTCCCAAGATAGATGTTATAAATACGGAACTCAGAGATATTGATATTCTTTGTTTTAGTGGCTCAACCCTGATGTAGCTAACGATGATATCATACTTGATGGTTTCCAAAGCCCATTTAGATGTGATCGTGTTGACAGAAGGGGAGGGGGTGTAGCAATTTACATAAAGAAAAATTTAATAGCCTCTGTGAGACATGATCTCTTTGTTCGCGGGCTCGAAAGTTTATGGGTTGAGGTTTGTCTAAAAGGAAGTAATAAGGTTCTATTTGGTGTATTTTATAGACCACCCGATTCCTCTGATTTCATCTACAATTTAATTGAACACTCTTTTGACNTAGCAGTTGATACTGGAATAGAAAATATTATTATCCTGGGTGATTTTAATGAAGACTATCTAAAACCAAATAACATCCGTATGAAAGATATTCTTCTGAAGTACGATATGACTCAGTACATATATGAGCCGACTCACTTTACTGAACACAGCAGTTCTTGTCTTGATTTAGTCATTGTCAACAAGAGAAACCTCATCGACTTTGTACATGTAGGTCATTCTTTTCTTGACTCTGATATAAGATATCACTGTCCAATATATGGAATTATTAAAATTAATAAACCTCTCTCGTCAAGTTTTAAACGTCGAATATGGTTATATGACAGGGGTGACTTAACTATATTTCGAAATCATTTAAGTAATATTGATTGGCAAAAATTAATCTCCGATGCAAATAACATAGATGCTGTTGTTGAGTCTTTCACCGATGTACTGCTTAAAACGGCGATGGTTACGATTCCAAACAAGGTTATTACAGTTCGTAAAACCGACCCACCCTGGTTAAACAATTGTGTTCGCAGGTCTATTCGAAAGCGAAATAGGCTCCATAAAAGAGCAAAGAGGTCTAACCTGCCTCAACACTGGGCCGCGTTTAGAAAATGTCGTAATCAAACTATAAATTTTATTAGAAAACAGAAACAAGAATTTTACGACGGTTTGATCGAAAAATTACGTACACAGTCGTTAGATATAAAAGACTGGTGGAAAGTAGCATCTAGTGTAGTTGGTTTTAGAACTAGAGATTATGAAATTCCACCCATAAAAAACGATAATGACATTATATTTAACGACTTAGACAAAGCCGAAGCTTTCAACCATTTTTTTGCTTCACAGTCAAATCTCTGTGACGAAGATAAGTCGGTCCCTGACGAGGTCCCTACGTGCAATAGATTTTTGAACAACATAAGTATTACTGAGACTGATGTTAAAGATATTCTTCAAATTATAAATATCAACAAAGCGTTTGGGCCTGATGGGATTAGCCCCCGTTTATTGAAAATTGGTTATGACATTCTTGCTAAACCATTATGTGTTATATTTAATCTTAGTTTGACTGAGAAGTGTTATCCTATGTCATGGAAACAAGCAAATGTCATTCCTGTTTATAAAAAGGACGATAAATCTGTTGTAGGTAATTACCGACCTATTTCCTTATTGAGTGTAATAAGTAAAACTTTCGAGAGATGCGTGTATAAATACTGTATGAATTTTCTACGAACTCTTTTATCTGAACACCAGTCGGGGTTTACAATGAAAGACTCGACCCGTAATCAACTCTTGTACTTATCTAATGCATTCAGCAGTGCATTAGACCATGGAAAAGACATTCGAATCGTGTTTTTTGATATCAGTAAGGCCTTCGACCGTGTATGGCATAAGGGTTTACTATATAAATTACAAAAAATTGGCATATCTGGGGATTTACTTTCATGGTTTCATAGTTATTTGGTTAACCGAAGACAACGGGTTGTTTTAAATGGTCAAGAGTCCTCATGGGTATCTATAAATGCCGGTGTGCCTCAAGGATCCATACTTGGGCCTATGCTCTTTTTAGTTTTTATCAACGATATAGTTGATGAAGTTAATTGTAACATTAAACTCTTCGCTGATGATACAAGCATCTACGCTATTGTTGAAAGTCCTCTTCTGACCTCCATTACCTTAAATTCAGATATGCAAAAAATTCATACGTGGGCTAGTAAATGGCTCGTGTCTTTTAATCCTAAAAAAACTGAATCAATGATAATATCTAGGAAAGTAGACCCTGATTATCACCCGCCTTTGAATATGAATAGAAATGTGATAAAAAATGTAACTTCACATAAGCATTTGGGATTAACCTTCTCCGGAGATGGCACTTGGAATTTGCATATAGATAACGTCATTGAAAAAGCTTCAACTCGTCTAAACCTGTTACGTAGACTTAAATACAAAGTTGATCGCAAATCACTTGAAACCATGTATTTTATGTACATTCGTCCGATTTTGGAATACGCAGATGTTATCTGGGACAGTTGTTCAGAATACCTCAAAGATCGCCTTGAGCAGATCAATTCCGAGGCAGCAAGAATTGTCACTGGTGCCTCGAAATTGACCAGCCAGAGCGTTCTTTTGAAGGAATCTGGATGGGAATCTCTACGAGACCGTCGAACTAATCATAAAATTATTTTATTTCATCAAATGATTAATAATAATACACCTGCATATTTATCCGACTTAGTTCCTCCTACGTTTGACCGTGTGCATTCATATCAAACACGGAATTCTAATAATATACCGAATATAGCAACTAGGACTACCTATTATCATAACAGTTTCCTTCCCTCATCTGTGCGTCTTTGGAATCAGTTGCCCACGGAAATTAGAGATTCTCCCCTTTCCTGTCTTAAAAGATTTTTAAATAAAAGTCATCCTGCACCTAAATATTTTTATAGTGGGAAAAGATTAGGACAAATTCTACACACACGTATTAGAACAGAAAGTAGTGGTCTAAATGAGCATTTATATAAGAAAAACTTAACAGATAACCCCTTTTGTTATTGTAACGAAGTCGAAACCTCTGAACATTATTTTTTGTTTTGTACTAGATATAATGAACAAAGACGTATCATGTATAACCAATTGTCTTATAATCCTATATCTATTCAAAACATCTTGTATGGTGATAGTTCTCTTTCTGATGATGAAAATTCAAAAAATTTTATTGTTATTCAAAATTTTATATTAAGCTCAAAACGATTCATGTAAAGTTTATTATATAATAAAATGTGTGGTCCATGTCTCTACGAGGTTTAATACTGCATATCTATATGTTTTCTCTGGTGGTCATCATTATCATTTTCGAAATATTGTAGCCATTTCTGATTTCATTTGGGAGAGGAATTTATAAAAGTGTTTACACTTGTTTTCCAATCCCCTTTATGTATTATTATTTATATGTGTTACTGTTTATGATTTATTCTAATAAAATATTGTTTACACTAAAGGTGCAAGAATACAAAATCTATCTTTAGATTCAAAAGGTATATTTTCTCATACGTTCCAACACTGATTGGCTGAATTGGTGGTTTGATACCAGAAGAGATTTGTTTTTCATTACAGACTGTCTATTTTTTCAAGGCTCCAATTGTATGAAATCGCATCAAAATTGTACAACAACTTAGGTATGCTGTAGTGTATTACCATTAGGCCGACTGCCTCTGCTTGTAGACTGTTAGTCCCGAAGGTACTCACCAACCCAGTGGTCAGTACTTGCGTTCTGACTCTACATCCTATTTCGTTTGGAAACATGTAATATGTAAGAAAACTGTGCGTAAAACTAATGAGTATGTCCCTTGTGATTAGCTCTGTCCTTAGCTGGTTTAAGCTTTTCATTTCCACCTTTCCTGGTTATTTGTTCTTTATCAGATTTACAAATGTACGGATTATGGCCTTCCAAATGTTTTGATTTGATCTGCACCGAAAAGACATAAAGGCCATATGCAGAAAATAAATTTTCAGCAATAATGTATTTGTTATTTATGCATAAGAATATATGAAATTACAGATTTAAAATTTTATTACAAAAATAACAATGTTTGTAGAATAACATGATTGGGTTTCACAAATTTTAAATTCAATATTTTCATAAGTTGTATTGTTCGGAATCTTGATTGTGTGAAAGTTGTTTAAAGAATAATACTATTTTGTGGTCCATTTCAATTATTTTTAAAACAAGGGTGACTCTATTGTTCGGCAAAAGTAATAATTTCGCGTGTATTTAACTAGAATTGATTTGCTTTAAAACTGAAAACTTATACGGTAAGTTATGGTTTAGTTATCTTTTTATATAAATTTTGATTCAGACTATTTAATTTGTTTAAAAGCACATTAATAACATATCTTTATTTATGTTACTTTTTACATATACTTTTACCATAATTACATGTACAATTAATTAAACAATAAACATACATGGATAATTTAAAAGAAACAAAATCTTTGTTGAGTCCACTTTCCTCTGTGCTAGAGACTTTTGAATGAAAGGGGCAGTAAGACACTATTAAAGATGATAAGAATTTTTCCAAAAATTTAGCCGTAGTGTTTTCAATCATTTTTGGGTTTATTATTAATTTGGATGAAAAAATTCGAACCCTAATGATTCATTTTTTAAGACAGGACTCGGACTCTGTACCTATAATTTAGATTTTTTTTTCTAAAAGACCGTGGAAATGTTATAATTTTATTTGACAAATCACTAGTTTTTTTTCTGCCCTTCCTTAGCATATGCATTTCTTAATAAATAAATAAATATGATGTCGAGCGTTCATAGTCCTAATCGATGATTTTACTAGTTTGTTTTCACTATATTTCATTGAAGTACATCCATGTTTAGAGATCCCAGATCAATTTGTTTAAGTTTATTAATGACAAAAAAAAACAACTCTGGAAATAATTATTGCTGTAGAATTTGGTAGCTGTGGGTTGTAGCATATTAGCACAATACGGTGAATAAGGAAGTTGCCGTTTTAGTTTCTGAATATGGCCATTTCGACTACTTATGTCTCTTCGGTTCATTTGGAATACCATTGATCAAACATTTGTAAAATCTGATAGAGAACAAATAATCAAAAAGATCTAAATGACAAACTAACATTAGGCTAAGGACAGAGCTACAAAAAATGTATGCACGGGGGAGATACTCCTTACTTTTAAGCACAATTTTCAAATATTTAGATATTGCAAATTTCCAAATAAAATCGGTTTTCGGGTCAGCACCGAAGTACTGACTACTGGGTTGGTGAATACTCTCGGGGACTAACAGTCCACCAGCAGAGGTATCGGCCCCGTGTTTATAAATAACACAATATCGAAGTAACCGCAAATTTAGTTTCTGCATATGTCCATTTCGACAACTTATGTTTCTTCAGTGCAGATATTCTTAATTTTCCAAATAAAAAGTTTGTTTTTCTGTCGTTTCAGAGGAAGCAATCACAGAAAATGTCAAAATCGCCGGTATTAGTTCCATATGCGAATGTTAGATTCAAGAAGAAAAAGGTAATCAAACC